>JAJJMA010103672.1:0-10553 GCA_023529015.1 Papaver nudicaule | reverse complement strand
CATGAGAGAACAAATGTGAGGGACAAGCCAGTTTGAGAGAATTGTACTGTGAATGTACCAACTCCGAACAGAATTGTTGCCTCCAAATGACTCAAATTCAGCACCACAAATAGAATAGCACACCAGATATGCCCTCATCTCCATAATCACTAAACTAAGACGAAAGAAGCAAACCAGAGTTTGAACAAGTTGAATACACCCACTGTAACAGTAGCAACTAAGAAACCATCAAAGAAGACCAAAGCTGCTAAGTGAAACATCACCAACACTAGCAGGAGCTGATTGATGGACACACCACTTACTGCAAGCATCACAAGCGCCACACCAACACCGAAAACAAACCAGCAAGTCTACCTTGCATTTATTTATATACACACACTACCATTCCGTATCCACAAGCAGAGTTTGGTGAGTGAAGAAACCACTCACTGCAAGTAGGAACTAAGAAACCATCAAGAAGATCCAAGCTCTTATTTACTCCATAACTCCTATTTAATCATAGCAAAAGAAACTCTTCTTCAAGTAGTATGAGTAAAACCGGAGACCATAACGTAGAGTTTAGCGAGTGAAGACAACAACTCAATGCAGTTAGGAAGCATCATAGGGCAGAGTTTACCAAGCGAAATAAATTCACTAACTGCATATAGAGATTCAACAGAACTAGATGTTCTTGCCAACATCAACACCATATAAAGTGCAGTACCAACACTATATTCAACAAAACAAAATGTTCTTTCCTTTAATCAAAACCAAAGTCATTGATGATATTCGCAACAAGTAGACAATCTACTAACTGCAAGAAGTGACAACAATAAAGAACACCAGATTGCCTTGTAGCATGAGAGAAGCAGCACACTCTCATAAATCGGTAGACCATATTCCATAACCACGAACCTTGTCGAAGAGGAACACAAAATTGACCACATCTTGCAGTGTATCTTGCGCTCTCAGACTTACAAACAGTAAGTAACAACAAACCGAATTGATCTCAAATAGAAGAAAATGAAGCGAGAGTGGACGAAATTGAAAATGCAATTGAGATTGGAAACGAGATTGGAAGGAAAAGAAATCGAAAATTGAGATCGATTTAAAGTGATTGAGTTGAATAAAACTCAAATTGAAAACGAATTAAGAGCTGTAAATCAGATTTGATGTAAATTGGCAATCAAAATCCAATTGAAAACAGAATTCTAAAGGAGTTGTTCTTAGATTTGAACAAAGAAAGCTCATAGAGCTGATGATAAAACATCTAATGTATCAATACCGATGGCAAAACATCCGGTAAAATATGTAAATCAATGCTGATAACTAGATCAGTCTTACACGAGGCATCAATGTTGATAACTAGATCAGTCTTACATGAGATAGATCTAAAAAGATCAAATTAAAAGAGATCGAATCTCAAACTTAACAAGAAATTAAATCAAACTGAAAATGAAATCAGTGAGAACAATACCAAGAATCGTCGAATAGAAGTTGCAGAAAACTAAATCAAAGTAGCAAAGGAGATTTTCGAGAACCAGACGTAATCAAGCAGCAGCAACGGATCAGATCCGACGAAATCACAGAGGTAGCAACAGAAAATGTGAATATGTAACTCTAATTTGATTTGAATGAAGTTTAGGGCGAAAATTTCCCAAGGATCTATGTCGTGAGGCTTTGACCCTCAGATACCATGATAACACTAGATATCTACATCTTGAAAATATTGTTTTGATTAAATGGAAAGGATAGATAATACAGGACAGTTCTTGAGTTTATAAATGACTCAATTCTTTCGACTCTCACTGACCGACACTTACACGTGTTATTGGCACAATTACAACTTGACACACATTAGCTCCCACACACACATCTTACACAACCTGACCACATCTCTAACCATATGCTATTAGATTTACCTTCGTATCATACTACCATCCCTCTATCTATAACACCAACAGGAAGAAGGAATCCCTCTGGAGCATTTCTCCGAACATTTTACAGGCACCCCATACATACATGATAACACTAATATCTACATTTCTACTGAAGGTTTTGTTTCAATTGATAAAGAGAAATATACAAGTTACAGGACAGACCAGAAGTTTATATAGACCCGACTCTCTTCTCTCGATCACCGACACAACTCACTAACACGATATTAAAATCTCACGTGTGATAGACACTTACAACTCTTCATGTTCACATAAAAGACCTGACTACCCTGACCATATACATTACACTATCTCCCTCCCTCAAGCTCAAGGTGGGTTGAACAACACAGCTTGAGATTGCACAAATAAAAGACCTGACTACCCTGACCATATACACTACACTATCACAAACTGAAACAGAAAATGAAATCAAAACGAAAAAGAGAGTCGTTTATGTATATGGTCAGGGTAGTCAGGTCTTTTATGTGAACATGAGAGTTGTAAGTGTGTCTATCACACGTGAGAGTTTAATATCGTGTTAGTGAGTTGTGTCGGTGATCGAGAGAAGAGAGTCGGGTCTATATAAACTTCTGGTATGTCGTGTAACTTGTACCTTTCCCTTAATTAATTGAATCAAAACAGTTATCAGAAATGTAGACTTATCGAGTGTTATCATGGTATCTGAGGGTCACAGCCACACGGCATAGATCCTTGGGAATTTTTAGCCCTAAAATTCAATCAAATTAGGGTTACATATTCACATCTTCTGCTGCTACTTCTTGGATTTCGTCGGATCTGATACGTTGATGCTGCTTGATTGTGTCTGGTTCTCGAAGATCTCCTTTGCTACTTTGATTTTAGTTTTCTGCAACTTCTATTCGACGATTCTCGGTATTGTTCTCACTGATTTCTTTTTCAGTTTGATATAATTTTTTTTTGTTTTGTTAAGTTTCAGATTCGATCTCTTTTAATTTGATCTTTTTAGATCTAGCTCATGTAAGAGTGATCTAGTTATCAGCATTGATGCCTCATGTAAGACTGATCTAGTTATCATCATTGATTTACATATTTTACTGGATGTTTTGCCATCGGTATTGATACATTAGATGTTTTCTCTTCGGCTCTATGAGCTTTCTTTGTTCAAATCTAAGAACAACTCATTTAGAATTCTGCTTTCATTTGGATTTTGATTGCCAATTTACATCAAATCTGGTTTCCAGCTTTTAATTTGTTTTCAATTTGAGTTTTATTCTGCTCAATTTCACTTTTAATCGATTTCAATTTCGATTTCCTTTCAATCTCGTTTCAATTGGATAATTCTGTTTGATTTTCATTCAATTGGATTTTTGGTGTCAATTTCATTGGATAATTCATTTCGGTTCTTGAAGCTATTTACTCTCTTCACAATTTCCTGAATTGTGCAACGTGATTTTGTTGGCAAGAGTATTGTTGGTGTCGTGGAAGGATACACTTTGTAGATGTCTTGGTTATGATTTCGTCATGGTGGTTAGCTTTCTTGTTGCTCTCTCTGCCTCTTGGTTACTTCTATATGCAGTGAGTGATTTATTGAGTGTTGGCAGTGAGGTTAGTGCAGTTCTGGTGTGTTATGACAATTAGTTGATTGGTGATTGCAGTTAGTGGCTTATGCCCTTGTTAAACTCTGCAAATTTGCTACATCTTTAGTTGCTACTTGTAGTGAGTGGTTTATTCACTCATCAAACTCTGCAAGTGGGGTGCTGAATGGTGGTGTATGTATATAAATAAATGCAAGATAGACTTGCTGGTTTATTTTTATTGTTGGTGTGTGTGGTGAATGTAATGGTTGCAGTAAGTGGCGTGTCCATCTTGGTGAACTCTGCATTCAACTCTTGCTAGTGTTGGTGATGTTTCTCTTTGCAGCTTGAGTCTTCTTTGTTGGTTTCTTCATTGCTGAGGATGTGCTTCATTTCAAGTGCAGTGAGTGATTCTTTTGCGCTTGTCAAACTCTGTGCTTTGCTTTTGGTGCTGGTATAAATAAACTGTTGTGTGTATAAATAAATACAAGGCACTCTTGCTGGTTTCCCTTCACTGTGTTTATGTTGGTCTTTTTGGTTCGAAAATGGTAGTGGTTGCTCAATCTGTTATCCATTTGATGGTTAAAGACTATTTGCTGTTCAAGATAACTAAAATTGTACACATCTATATTTGAAGACTGATCTCTCCGGGAAAAAAAAAAGCGATTCTGAGTGTATTGTTGGTGGTGCTCCTATGGGGATTTGTTAGAGATCAGTATGTGCTCAGTTATATCTACCTCAGCTAAGTCTATTAAGTTCTGAACTGCATCAACTCACTTCTGTTTATGGAGCTTTATCTGGTGTTTTCCTTCTTGGGGCAGAGAATTGTGAAGATATTTTGCTGCTACTAGAAGTGCTATGTGATTTTGCTGCATCTACTTCACTCTTTTCTAGATTCAGTTCAATTTGGCATTGGATCAGTTTTCAGCTTCCACACATCCACAAGTACTATTACTGAAGTACTGCACCTGGACTATTTCATCTACTGCGCCTGGACTTTTTCATCTACTGCATCAACTCTTACATTTGCTCTCTTGTTCTTTGGTTGCTGCATATTCATCTGCCCTACCTACTTCAAACATCTATATGGTTTAATTTGTGAGATTTTGCATTTTTATTGCTGTTTGTTGCCTGGACTATCTATCTTAATATTATGGTCAGGGTAGTCGGGTCTTTTATTTGTGCAATCTCAAGCTGTGTTGTTCAACCCACCTTGATCTTGAGGGAGGGTGATAGTATAGTGTATATGGTCAGGGTAGTCAGGTCTTTTATGTGAACATGAGAGTTGTAAGTGTGTCTATCACACGTGAGAGTTTAATATCGTGTTAGTGAGTTGTGTCGGTGATCGAGAGAAGAGAGTCGGGTTTATATAAATTTCTGGTCTATCCTGTAACTTGTACCTTTCCCTTAATCAATTGAATCAAAACAGTTATCAGAAATGTAGACTTATCGTGTGTTATCAATACATACACGATCAATTCCAGACTCATCTTTCAAAAAAAAAAATCCAGACTCATAATTATGGCTAAGTTGGTATTAACAAAGATTATCAGACTAGCCTAGCCAAATTTAATGAAGAAAAAAAAATACAGTTGGTGGAATTAGAATATAAAAACTATGTGCAACCACCAACGATTCTTCAAGTTTATCAGCTGAACTACCAACAATTTCGTCACAATCTTGAATGGATATCGATAACTAATCGACCAATACCCAATCCCAAAGTTTCTTTACACTTCACATTAATTCACCCAAGGTTCCAATCCTAGAAAGTTGTAGATCCATTAAACACCAAGTAAATTACTTCAACTAATCTTCTGTCTTTGATGTGTTGCTGTCGCACCATTAACGATTCCTTTGGTTTTTAAAGAAAGTAAATGAACGCCCTAACTCCCTAACTCGTTCTTGTTTAAAGGAGAACAAGTTAGTAACACGTGTATACACGATCGTCTAGGATTGCAACATCTGGACTATGTCTAACCAAGGCTAACTTGGGTTAAGTAAGTGAAAGGTAAAATCGTCTAATGGGGGGCCAGAAATAAAGGTTTCTATTTCGGGGGCGCAGTTTAACTATATTTCTTATTGGGGAGCGCATACAAAATTGCCCAAACTTTAATTTACTTTGTCTGACCAGGTCAGTGTACCGTGTACGAGTATCTTGGTGTTATTGCGAAGCTGCTAGGTATCACCCGGATACCCTGTCTCCCCATCCCCTCCTAGGTGGCCTCTATGGATTGGTTACTACCACTGCCCCAGTCCCACACCATAGATTTGCAGTGCCCTCTGCCACTACATGAGTCAATATCTTCACGCCACATGAGCGGGGGATCAATCAGGGTGACTAAAACTGGGTGACACATAGCATTTTCGCTGTTATTGCTCTCTTTTTTCTTGTGAGGCTAAGGGCAGTTCCTATGGATGTGATATATTGTATGAGTTTGATTGTCCAGTGGAGGGGCAAACGTTGTTTGCCACTATGGGAATAAGTAGCGGCGTAACAACGGCCGTAAGGTTTACTATAAGTTGTGCGGCTTTAGTAACGTCGTTAGCGGCCTACATTAGGTCACTCGGTCTATGGTATGAGGTTAAATTTTCTCTATAAAAGCCACTGTTGTCTCAAAAGTTTCATCATATATTTTTCATATTTAGATCTATCACTTGGACCGTAACGTTAACCGACAATAAAAACCTTTAAAAAAATCCACATTTCTTTACAGAGTGCTAGTGTTTAGTCATGGTTAGGTATTGATGATGAAAATGCCACTATAATTAGAAGTTGGGCTTTCATCTATGTACGAAGAGATGTTAGAAATCTCCGCGTATCTGCAGGAAAGATGTGGGACCAAGTGATAACAAGGCTCCATCTCCTCAACGGAAACGTCAATCGAAGAACTTTACCAACAATCCAGGGATTACGGAAATTGGAAATGCGGTTAGGGAGTACATTTCTTTGCAGAGAAATTTGTACCAAAACGGGGTAAGGCAACTAACAAGAGCCAATGTCGAGACTATGGCAAGAGACGCTTATTTTGCTACGCATGGAAAAGACTTCTAATACTACAATTGCTATCTTATCTTCATGGAATTGTTAACTTGGTTGGACCCAGAAGTGGATCTTCAAGAACACTTAAACGATCGCTTTTCTGATGACGACTCAGAAGATGAAGAATAAAAAGTCATTGCAATGGTTTTGTGGGTATATCACTATTAAGCCCTCACACGAGACCAAACTCGTCCAATGGCGGTGCGCATTGGTTGAAAGGAATGCAAGTAAGAATTTAAATACGTTGTGTGTTGTACGAGAAATGTGTTAAACCCTGAAAAAACTTAATGAAAATCTAATTTACATTACACCGGCCTCTAAACGTTCGTTCATTGCATTACTCTATAGCTGTCCTTGTATTTGCAACACCTGAGCAACAAGTCAACGCATACACTTGATGCTGAGGTGGTGCAAATACAAGGGCAGTAACTCCCCATACCCCAGACTATGATTTCTTAACTCGAGTCGCACATGCAAAAACATTATGGACAATGATACACGATAAACAATTACAATGCTTTCTGATTTATCCTGTACCATTGCCTTACTATGGTTTTGCATCAATGCGATGCAAAAAAGCAAACCGCCTTGCACTGTCTTCGACGAACTTTTCTCAAGCCATATAACGATTAATAAGAAAAGTCTTGAGGAGACGGTAATGTCGTTCGAACTTGAATTTTTTTTCCTTTACATTGTTGCCATTCCTTCAAAGTCCAGGTCATTATTTCATCATCACTATCTTTCGGTAAACTAGCTTTGATCAATCCTTCCAAGTGCATAAATTCGTGGACACTTTGGTGTATTTTTCTCCAACGCGACCACAACGTAGTCTGATCACGCGCAACTTTGGAAGTACGTCTATCTAATTTGAATTCTGCACTGACAGTAGTCCACAATAGTGGCTCATTTACTTTAACACGATTTCGTTTTATATCATCCGGGGTCGGATAAAAAATCATATAGTTTGTACAAAGACATAAATCTTCATCCCACGTAAACTTAGGACGAGGTTTAGGTGCATCGGGTAATAAATCTAGAGGATTTGCAGATTTTTTGGGTGCAAGTTATTTTTTAGACTTAGATGACGAAGTAGTGGAAGATTTGCATTGCTTAACTACTGGGTTACCATAGTGTCGAGGAGGAGTAAGATACAATCTCTTAAATGGAGGATGAGTGAATAAAAAAGGAGATGTCGATGAAGGTTTGGTGTAGTAGTAGTTATGGACTAATTTTTCTGTTACACTCCGAAATTTTGGTGATGCTAGAGGAGTACCAAGTAAAATAAAGTTTGGAGGAGAAGATGGTGGAGGTGAATCCGATGATCGACTTGCTTGGGAATATGATACATTTGACATAATGGAATGGATGAATTCGGATAAAATAGAGTAGAGAGAAGATTTGAGAAGTATTGAAGTTAGTTGTGAGTGAATGAAAATGAAGGTAAAATTTGAGTTTATATAGAATTTTGGAATGAAAAGAAGTTGAGGGAGTGTAAAAACTGACAGACGTATCTAGGGTCGAGCGGCCTGCCATAGGCCGCAGGCGGCTTAACTTAGGCCGCACTCCCTACGTTGCGCCAGGCGGCCTAGTTTGGGCGGCTCGGCCGTTGTTTTGCCTCACCGGGCAAACCAGCATATATACTGGTTTGCCAGGCCATTTTATCAGTTTGTTCATCCCATAGTGGGATCAAAAGTTGCAAATATGGAGTTTGCAACATCCATAGGAAGTGCCCTAAGTGGTGCTAGATTGGTCTTTCAATCTAGCAAAAGCGTTGCCCCCCCCCCCCCCCCCTACTTCTTTCTGAAGATTTAACTACAAACTAGTTTCCTACACTCGTTCATTCAGCGCAAAAAATATTTGTTTTTCGCTGTGCCAAACAGCGGAATAATTAATATTCTACAAAATCTAATCTATCCAATTGTCCAAAATTGTCTGCGTTGTTTCATTAAGCGTCTAAAATTCTATTCTGGAATTACCACAAGACCTTGGGGGTGGGGGTGGGGGTGGGGGGTCTTCTATCTGACATGGACTTCTAAACTAGATTCTAATCTAGCATGCCATAAGACTAAGCCTGAGCCACACTATGTTGGTCGAGTATTTAGCCCATTTGTTTTTCCGAATATGCATCCAACGGTTTCCACCTGCGTGCACTACATTGGGATATGATGTGAGGCAGAATTCAGAGTCCCACAAATACTTTCTCTTTTAGCTGGGAAATCGATGGGTAGATCTTTCGGTCAATAAATCATTACTGAACTAGCTACATTTAAGTAAGTAATTAGACGGTAATCATAAACGAGATATATGACCAATTTTTGACCTCTAGCCCTCTAAACTCCTAAACTAAAGCATTAGCATACAATAGAGTATTTAAGGTGGGTCAAATATACTGACCGATTATTTATCAGATTAACTGCAGCTCCTCATTGTTGCTAATGAGTATATTTTTTCTGAAAGGGAGCATATTTTATTTTATTGATTAGGTTAGCAAGATCTTACATTTCGGGGTTTTACCACATTCGTATCATTATAAATGATTTGTTGAAGAAATTGCAATGTTACGAAATCCCAGATTTTTACATTTGCATTTTTTAGGTCTTGTAGTTGTTTTTTGACCACCCTATTCTCCATGTCGTCTGCCACCTGATTTGCCTCCATGTAAGCATGAGTGACTCTGATGGTTGATATTTGTTGTATAATCTTCATAATTTCTCGTAGCATATTCTGCGAATACCATGACACTTCTTCCTCTTTCTGAATAAATGTAGCATAGATTGAGAATCAACTTTAAATCAGATATTTATCTATTGTTATTGATGTGTCATTCTTGCCGCTAGCAGAGATCCCCAAGTCTCGGCTATTAGGGAAGTTGTGTACCAAATGGTGTTGCCATAACATGTATGACGTCGTTGACGCGCCTCTGTTAATAACTCTCGTTCTTGCCTGTCCCGAGTGCGCCATCCATATTAATCTTGATCCAATCTCCAGTTGGGGGCTCCCATTTGACTGTTATAGTTGTGTGAATGTGTGGCATGTTGCAGCTCTTTGGTTGGGGCGTACAGTCTGGCATGTAAAGTGTGTCGTATCTTTGTGCCCATTCAAACTCCCTCCACATAGTGATAGCTACCTGAGCCATTTGTCTAGGTGTTTGATTTTGTCTATTATTCATCCTCGCATTCCTTGCCAGCCATATGTGAAAAATTGTGAAAGCCAAGAGGTTCTTCTGCTTTCCTTGTATCTTTGAGTCAAGTAAACATCTGATCGTATACGACAAGTGGTGTTGCTGCTGTTGGCCTGAGTGTTGTGTTAGGTAGGAAAATGTTAGAATTGATACATGTCTAACAATGTCATATTGGAAACAAGCTATAGTCCAGGTAATTATATTGAAGCGCATAATTAGTTAAAGATCACGCGACAGTTTGAATAAGAATACTCTTTTATTCGTCAGTAAAAGAAAATAAATCTTGCCTCTGGGAAGAGCTAATCAAAGAATTTCATTGTATCCCTTATAAGATTGTTTTGTTCTATTTCGTCTAGTACTTCGTAGGTATAAACGATACGCGACTACAATACATCATACATCCCTCTTTGCTATTCAAGTTAAAAAAAGCTTTTGAATGTGGATACCGAGGTCTTATTCATGACTGCCCAAATAAAGTGATTTGGAGTCGAGCAGTAGTCATACGTTTTATGTAAGAGTTTTTTTAGCAAGAACACGAATGCGCGCACTAACGCGCAATGGCTTGAGAGGTAGGAAACGTTGCTTGTTCGGTGAAGCCTTATCCATCGAAAACACATGCTCAACTAGCGTAACCGGTAAACAGAGTTACTCATATTCATAGATTTGAGACTAGGAGAGAGACCTCATCAACAAAAAGAAAAATATACGATATATCCAAAACCTTCGTGCACCGAGTTCCATTTTCTTGGGCTGGTTCAAAAGGCAAAGAGTACCAGGAGCAAGCCTTTTAAAAAGGGAAGCATGCAGTTAGGGCTGTCAATGGGTTCCCGATTACCCGAAATCGAACGGAAACTGATGTT
>JAJJMA010103668.1:0-13262 GCA_023529015.1 Papaver nudicaule | reverse complement strand
CACGTTACACAAGAATACGATCTCAATCGCTATTATCACTACTAAAGTAGTCGACTATATTTCGAAAGAATAGAGAAAGTAGAATAGAAGAATATCCATAAAGTCATAACTCCTACTAACCTTTTGTCGATGAAGAATAATTGATGTCTTCTTTGTCTTCACAGTCTTCGTCTTCAAGGTCTCTACTACTTTGTCTATATCCCATTTCCGTGTAAACTCTAGTAGGCTAAATCAAGAATTGAGTTTTGACACCTAAAACTGACAACTAGCTTGACATACCAACGCTAGTGGGTTTGACCGGACAATGCCCTAACATAATCTCAATAATAAATTGAAAAAACTGAAAAAACTAAAGGCAGTACATATCAGATGTACTAGCAGTACATATATGACGTACTGTAAAAATGACAGAAAATTAAATTCTGAAAACTTAAATGTTTCAATGAACCCAGCAAAAAATTCATTCATACTGACGGACAACTTTGCAGGTACTCCTGTTATGATGAGTACGCAAACCACAGTTTGAACATGTTACGGACTTCTTAGTCATTTCCCATGCACTCTTCATGCGCTTCTCCGTTTGTCTTCCTGGTGGGACTCTTACAAAAGAAGGTAAAACTGCATCTTCTTCAGTGTACTCTTCTGGCCTATCAAAGTTTGGAACAGGTCTGATGGCGAACGAATAAAGTTCTCTATAACAAGCAACTTTGAAGTAGTAGTCGATGTAATCATAGAAGCAATCACCCTTTGCAACGATAGCAGCGGTAGCATGTGAGCATGGGAAACCATACACACGCCATCTTTGGCAAGTGCAAGTCCAATTGTCCAAATCCACCATATGGGTCCTGCGCGAAAAATATGAAAACAGTACATCTTTAAAAAAATGGATATGTACTGCATGGTTTGATTGGTGTTTGAAGCATATTGAACCTGATATCATCTACTAGTGCATTGTATCATCTACTATGAAATGTACTGTCAGTACATATGATAGGTACTAGTGCATTGTATCATCTGCTATGATATGTACTGATCAAAATACATTGTATGTGCTTCAAAAAAAAAAAACAGATATTTTTTTGATAATAAAAATGGTTCATTGTACATGTATGGATGTTTTAATTTGTTCTTTGATAGTTAGAAAATCATAATTAGGTACTAACCTTGGAGAACCAATTTCATAGATGTTATGACCCGACTCGCTGACTCTCCAAGTACGCCCAATTTGAATATGCAAATCAAGCATCGCTTGATATTCTGGAGTCAATTGATCTGGATCCATTGAAAGGCTTTCAGTCCGACGAACTGAAATCATCACCATCATACGTCGCCTAAAACAAAATCAAGGCCCAAACAAAAATTTAACACATTCAACAAAATGCTCATAAAAAAAACGAATAACAGTAAAAATGAACACAAAAAAGAAGCTCAAAAAAAATACCTAATGTTATCAGCAATGCCATATGCAGGCAACTTCTTTTCCTTGCGTATCCAGTTATTAAAGGACTCAGCAATACTTGAAGACGTATAGCCGTACCCGCACCCCTTGAAATAAGCACTAGACCACTTTTCCCTGTCAACCCCCTTCAGATATTCAGCTACCCAAGGCCTTCCCGCTATTACCATCTCCCGAAGACCTTCTTCATACTTCGCCGGCGTAAGTGCGTATGTTGCTTTCTTAAAACTTTCTATTACCTGTTTATACTTTTCATCCCCTTTGTTGATTGGCAAGTTTTGTTTTAAATGAAAAAAGCAATAACTGTGATATGCACGATCACCGAAAACCTCAGGAATGGACTGCTTCAAACCCTCACCACGGTCAGTAATAAAGGTAATAGGACAATCATCTACACAGTTCCTAAGATTACGCATAAACCATTGCCAGTTACAAACATCTTCTCCGGGAACAAGTGCAAACAAGAGGATAAAAACCTGCAAAAAAAAAAATATAAAGTACAAAAAGAAGTAAGAATCCAAAACAACCAGTACATAATGATATGTACTGTAATTTCAGCAGTACATATGATATGTACTGTTACTTTAACAGTACATAATGATATTTACTTTAAAAGCAGAAAACAAAAACAAAAAAATGTACTGTAATTTGAGCAGTACATATCATATGTACTGTAATTTTACAGTCCATATGATATGTACTGTTATTTTAAAAACAACACTTAAAAAAGAAAAATAATGTACTGATAAGGTAAAAAATCTTACCATCGTTACCATTAAGACATGTAGCAGCCATAAGACCACCCCTGAACCTCCCAATGAGGAAAGTAGCATCACAGAAAATCATAGCACGGCAACGCTTATAACCCTCTTTACAAGCAGCAAAACAAATGAAGAATCTGTTGAACCTCTTCGTTGCATCGTTGTAGTCAAAATCAATATATGAACCATGATTGGTTTCTCTTATTTTAGTAACAAACCATGTAATATGAGTATAGGACTTAACTTCGTCACCAAAGATTGCTTCATGAGAAACCTCCAAGCCATTGTAAGCATGGTGGTATTTAATGTTCACTCCAACATCAACTTTAAAATAATCCACAATATCTGAGGGATTCACTAAAGGATTATGGATCACTTTATTATGGATCATATGATCCACAAGCCTCTTTTTGACAGTGGGACTTTTTAGTTTGATACCAACTCCACAACTATACCTTAAATTGCATTTCTTTATCTTGAAAACTTCATTACTTTTATCAGTCGCAGTGACATGAACAAACCATGAGCACCCCTCCTTCTTACATTTTGCAGTGAACCTGGATAGTTCGTTCTTCTTTTTAATGAGCTTGTAACCAGTCCTCAGAACATATTTGTCAAAAGCTAAACGAACAGCTTCAATACCATTAAATTATTGGTTTAAATCATCAAAAACTTTGTCCCCATCATCTGAAAGAAGAGCTCTAGAAACCTCTTTCTCCCCTGCATAGCTTCTCTTAGCATTTGAAAGCAACGATGAAGAATATCCACCACCAGTTGAAGAACTTGCTCCATTTGAAGAACTTGCGCCAGCAGCAGCCTCAAAAGATTCTACATGCACCTCAAAATATGAAGATTTCAACTTAGAATGTAATGCAGCAAGACTAATGAGTGAAATATCTGCAAGTATGGGAACCTTCTCGCCACCCTGAATATAATTCACAACAATGCATGAAGGATTTAAGATTCTCCAATTATCACAGATAGCTCATTTTAAATCTTCTATCGTTGAAGTGAGATGAACCGGATAACAAAAATGCAGATCCTTGTAGTAAACATGACAGTCGCAAGAAAGATTTTGATCAGAACCAAACATAGACATGTTGAAACCCTGTAAAACAAGACAAAACAAAATGCAAAAATCAGTACATATCTTATGTACCATCAGTAACAGTTTAAAAACTAAATTATGCTTGACTCATCAGTACATATCACATGTACTGGCTTAAGAACCTAGTGTAAGAACCCATCTTTCTAGAATAACAACCAGTACATATCTTATGTACCAGTTCAAAAACTAAATTATGCTTGACTATTCAACAGTACATATCACATATACTGGCATAATTCATCACTAAATTATGTTCTGCCAACAAACACATCTCGCATAGGGCTTAAAGCAGTACATATGTTACGTACTGCCAACAAACACATCTCACACAGGTTTTCTAAGGCAGTACATATGTTACGTACTGCCAACAAACACATCTCACACAGGTTTCCTAAGGCAGTACATATTACGTACTGCCAACAAACACATCTCACACAGGTTTTTTAAGGCAGTACATATTACGTACTGCCAATAAAAAACACCTCACACAGGTTTTTTAAAGCAGTACATATTATGTACTGGATAAAATTTATGAAAAATCAACCGAATTCAAAAAATAAAATCACCAAAAAAAACACAAAAAACTAGCTAAATTAACATTAGATTTAACACACAGATTCTTATAAAAAAACTAAAACTAACTAACAAAACTAGCTACATTTAAAAATTCGTTTAGATCTTCAAAAATCAGATTTCAAAAATCAGATTTCTGATTTGTTGTGAGTTCTGGAAATCAAAACTTTAAGTCGCAGATTTCATGATTATAGGTTGAATCAATGATAAAACCAGTAAATCTAACAACAAAACCTAGGACAATTCAGCTCGATTTCCAGTTCCCATCAAAAAGAGAAACAAAACTAGTAGATCTTCAGAAAATGAGAGAAGAACAATACCTGAAACGTAGTAGATCTTCAGAACTCGTAGAAAACCCTAGGATAAATCTTCATATACAGCAGTATAGAGAACGCAGAGAGAAAATAGGATCTGAAAATTGGTTCGAAATTTTTGCAATTTCCGACTGTTATATACAGTTGAACTGGAGAGGGTATTTTGGGGTTTTAAAAAAATTGTTTTAAGCTATCCGCACGTGTTGCGTGTTTTCTTTCTTTGGTTTGGACTAAACGGGTTTTTGAGTTGGACTAGCGGCTAAACTAGATAGTGAATAGTGGACTATTCACTAGATTCTACTTGGTTTAAGGCTTTGCCTCAGTATATTATACTTAGTTTTATTTTTAAGACCTTTCTTTGGTCTATAGCTTTTTTAGCTTTGTAAGCATCGACGAAGCCTTTTGGCTTTTGTCATCGGCACAGTTAGAATAGCTTGGCGAAAATTAAATGACACAATAATTTGTTAACGGGGTTCGGCGCATAATAGCAAACCTACGTCCCCGGATCTTATTCGCTGTTGTTTTACATAAGCTGATAAGATTTCTTGGGTATTATGCCCGCCCAAGACTTCGGATTTTTACACTGTTTTCTTCAAGGATAATACTTTTTGATGAATTTGGCGTTCCAAGGATGTTCTAGCTCCACGCATGCTCATCAATCAGTACATATGCTCCACTCCCCGCTACTCTCTTGATTATATATGGACCTTCCCATACTGGTTCTAGCTTCCTGCATCCTTTTCGCTGGGAGGGAGGAATTTCTCGCAAGACCAACTCGCCAGGTTGATACTCTCTGGGAATAACTCGCTTGTTGTATTCACGAGATAGTCACCGATGGTAATTCTCCATGTGTGTAAGGGCGGTCAATCGCTGCTCTTCTAAATCATCCAGCTGTGATAGAATTAAATTGTATTTAAGTTCTTCTCCCAAGCTTCATGTTTCGTTGTTGGCAAAATTACCTCGGAGGGAAGTACTGCCTCAGCGCCAAAGGTAAGTAGGAAGGGAGATGCCCCTGTTGCTTCTCTCAGTGGTTCTATAGGACCACAGAACATTGTGTAAATGCTCACACCATGCTCCCTTATGTGGTTCCACTCTTTTCTTGAATCCCATTCCAATAGTCTTGTTTGTAGCTTCTGCCTGTCCATTGCTCTGCGGGTACAATGGAGTTGATTTTCCTAGCTTGACACTATAAGTAGCAAGTAATTTTCTAATATTATCACCGACGAGTTCCTTTCCATTATCTGTACAAATTTCCGCAGGTACACCGAATCTCAAAATATATTCTCCCAAACAAATGTGAATACTTCTTGTCTAGTTTTCTTCTTGATAGCTTTGGCTTCACACCACTTGGTGAAATAATCAGTTGCTACAATTATATATTTCCGTTGTCCTAAACCAGGATTCAATGGTCCGATGATGTCGATGCCCCACTTGGCGAAGGGCCAAGGGATAAGGACTGAGTTTAATGATGTCGCCGGTGCTTTAATTCTCCTTCCATACAGCTGACACTTTTTGCATCGACGAGCATAATCTTTGGCATCACTATTCATCCAAGGCCAATGGTATCCTTGCATTCTCACCTTTAAGGCTAGAGCCCGTTGACCACTATGATTTTCACAGTCTTCTTCATGGATTGACTCTAGCAGCTTCTTGCCTTCTTCTCTTGACACGCATCGCAGCAACGACCCAGAGAATGATCTGCGATATAAGATTCCATCCCGGAGTTCATAATTCGCTGACCTACTAATAACTTTATGGGCTAGAATCTGTTTTCCAGGTAACGTAAGGCGATCCAAATAATATCGTATCAGCGTTCTCCAATCTGTTTCTGTTGATTCTTCTGTTTCTGTTGTCAACACCTCCCTTTGTTCTCGTTCTTCCACAGAGGATTGCCTCACTCTCTCAATGGCTATTGAGGTGATGTTAGGATCTGTCATCATTGATGAGATAAAAGCTAAAGCATCGGCGTGCATATTGTCCTTTCTGCAGATGTGACGAAACTTGATACCAGGAATCTCCTGAGCATACTCCCTAGCAAGTTTGAGATACTTCTGCAGAGAAGTGTCTAATGCTTGATAACGTCCAGATATTTGTCGAATCACCAATTGAGAATCTCTTGTCAATCTTACATCTCTGATACCCATCTCAATGAGCATTCTCATGGCATGGATAACCGCTTCGTATTCTGCCTCATTATTGGTCGCCGGGAACTCCAACCTTAGTGAGTGCACTATTCTGGCTCCTTTTGGCGAAGTAAAAACAATTCCTATCCCTTTTCCTTCTTTATTCGACGATCCATCCACATACACTTCCCAGCCTGTAGGACTGCATTTTAATAGTTCTGGCATCTCGTTTTCGTGCTCATCTAGCGAGAAAGGGACATCTTCTATTTCTTCTTCTTCAATTGGAAAGTCGGCGAGAAAGTCTGCAATGACTTTAGATCGTTGTGTTTTACTATCTCATATTGCACGCCGAACTGTTCAATTTGCGTGTTCCATTTAGCAATCCGTCCTACTCTTTGAGAGCTGTGCAGAATTGACTCTATGGGAGTCTTGGTTAGAACCACGATAGGGTGAGCATGAAAGTACGGACGCAATCGCTGAGATGCGAAAACTAACGCCAAGATTAGTTGTTCAATTTTAGTATAATTCTTTTTCGCCTCTTGTAATGTTCTGCTGATATAGTATATAGGTGTCTCTCCACCTTTTGTTCTTACAAGGACGGCGCTGATTGCTACTGTTGTTGCAGCGAGATATACTCTGAGTTCTTCACCATGCTCTGGTGGTTAAATTGTTGGGAGAGTGGCGGGGTACTTTTTAATGCCTTGAAATGCAGCTTCGTGTGCCTCAGTCCAGTTAAACTTTTCACCTTTCTTTAATGTTTGGAAAAATAGCTTGCATTTGTCGGAGAACCTTGAGATGAACCTATTCAGCGAAGCCAATGTTCCGTTAAGTCGCATAAACATCTTTTCCTGTCACCGGCGAAGGCATATCGATGATTGCTTTAACCTTTGCTTGGTCAGCTTCTACTCCCTTCTTTGTGACAACATACCCTAAGAATTTCCCCGAGGTCACACCAAAAACACACTTCGCCGGGTTTATCTTCAATTTTGTAATACGCATGTGATCAAATATTTCCTTTAAGTCTTGGACGTGAGTTTGCTTGATCTTGCTCTTTACTAACATGTCGTCGATGTAAACCTCCATTGTTTTTCCTATCCATTTCTCAAACATTTTCTGCGCCATCTCTTGATAAGTAGCGCCGGCGTTTTTCAATCCAAATGGCATCCTGGTATAACAGAACAATCCTTTAGTAGAAAAGAAGGTTGTATGTTTTTGATCTTCCTCTGCCAAAGGTATTTGGTTATATCCTGAGTAACCATCCATAAATGATAATAGCTCATGACCTGACGTGGCGTCTACTGTTTGGTCGATACTTGGCAATGGGAAATTATTCCTTGGGCACGCCCTGTTGAGGTCGCTGAAGTCAATGCAAATTCGCACTCCCTTGTTCTTCATTGGTACCACCACCATATTCGCTATCCACTGAGGATATTGCACTGGCCTTATGATGCCAGATGCCCACATCTTATCAATCTCTGCTTCTACTGCCTCTTTATAGGCTGGAGCCAATTTCCTTATCCTTTGCTTGAAAGGTCTAAACTTCGGGTCAATATCCAATTTATGACATGCTATTGTTGGGTCTATGCCCGGCATTTCGTTCATTCCCCGAGCAAAGACATCCACATATTATATTCTTTAAGTAATGCCTGTAGTTTCGCCGATTCGTCATCATTTAACAAAGTGCCAATCTTCACCATTTTTGGATCATTCTCCTCGCCGATGTTTATATCTCTGGTGGGTTCCACTGCCGTCAAATGTAATTCAGGTTCTCCCATCGGCGATGGTTACTTTAATTGCTATAATGCCTTCCCGTCAGGTTTCGCCGACTCTTCTGCTGAGCTTACTGAATGTATGTATTTTGATGGGTCGGTGATGAAGTCTAGGATCTCCTGCTCCTTTAAGGCTTCTTTACCTTGTTTTTTCTTCTCAATAATTTTTGCTTTCCTATTTTCGCGCATTTGGATGTCCGCTGCATTGCAATCTTTTGCCACTGCTAAATCTCCCACATACTCGGCGACTCCTTTAGGTGTCGGGAACCTTAAACGCTGATGATAAGTAGAAGGCACTCCTTTCAAGCTGTGCAATCATGGTCTCCCTAAGATTGCTGCATACGGCGAATCAACGTCCACGATACAAATGGTAGTATCTAGAGTCAAGTCGTCACAGATGACAATCTTGAACTCAATTTCTCCCTTTGGCTTGGAGGCAATCCCATTGAATCCGTAAATGTTGTACGATGAAACTGTCGGCGAAGGGATTTCTGTGTCTTTCGCTTTCATTGCCTCATATGCAGAGTTAAAAAGAATGTCTACCGAACTACCTGGATCGATAAGGACTTTAGGTAATTTGAATTTTTCCATTTGAATAGTGAGCACCAAGGGATTATTATGGTTCCTTCCTTCGGGTGGTATCTCATCGGCGGAGAAACCTACACAATCTTTCATCCAGTCTAACAGCGGCTGTTGTTTGACGGCGACACTACAAATTTCATTTCCCAACCTATCTCGCTTATGTACCCTGGATAAGACATTGTAGTGGAATTCGTCTCTGGTGATCTTCGGATGCACAATGGAGAAGCAATCCAGCTCCAACAAATCACGCTCAACCTTTACTTCAAACACATTTGGAGCTTGAATAGCTTGAATTGGCTGAACCATGAGTGGTGGTGGTGGTGGTAACTCAAGAAAATCTTGGAATTTTCCAAAACGAATAAATCTGTGAACTTCCTGCTGGACACCAGTACAGTTTTCTGTTGAATGGCCATGGAATAAATGGAATTGGCAAAAGGAATTAGTATTAGTGGGTGGGACCCTGGGATTTCCTCTGTTGTAAGGATAACGAATATCGTCTCTACAATTTGAATTTTCAATCTGACCCCATGCATCAGTATAGGATATGCGAAGCTTCGAAAGTGTAGCATCCTGGAAAGTCTGCTGGTTGCCTCTGCCAAATTTTCTATTATCGTCGTTGTATCTTCTATCGCCGCTTCCATTTCGCCGATTGTCACGTCCGCCTCTACCGTCATTTCTTCCTCCATTATCTTGTCTATCCCTGCCATCATAGTTGCCTCGCTTTTGAGAATTCCAATGTTGATCGGCGGTTACTTGCTGCTGCTGCTTAGCAGTTTCTGGGACCACTATCGCCGAAGAAGGATCTTTCGCAAATCTCTGCTGCTCTGCCTTGTACCATTCTCTTTTGATCTCTTCTTGCTCTTCGAGGGAGTAGCTATTGATTGAGTGAATCTGCTTTACTCGTTCTTTTTTTTGACGAAGTTCTTCCTCCTGAATTTCTTCATAATTCATCCATTCGTTTTGTTCTCATAGCTTTCATATCTTTTGGTGCATTCCAAAATAAGCTCTTGTACATAGGATCTGATGTTTCCATAGAGTTAATAAATGCTCTGATTTTATCTTTGTCCGACACTGCTGATCCTACTTCGCTACAAAGCTTTCGCCATCGCTGGATTAAACTTCTATATATATCCGAAGGTCGATTCTTGATATTGAACAGCCTCTCCACACCTGGGCGACTTTTGTTATTTTGGATGTAAGTGCGCAAGAATTTTCCCTCTAACTTGCTAAATGATCCAATTTTACCTTCTTCCAGTCCATCAAACCAAGCCAGAGCTTCGTCTTTAAGGGTTGCAGGAAATGCCATACACATTATTGGATCTGAGCCTACCCAAGCCGCCAAATCTCGCTTATAGCTTCTGATGAACTGAGCTGGATCCCCTGTTCCGTCAAAGATGAACGAGAACTTAGGCATGGTAAACCTAGTAGAAACATGACCATAAGTGATACATTCTTTAAAGGGTGTTTTATGTGCCTCAAAGAGTGCTGATTCTAATTTTGACTCCTTCGCTGATCCTTCCATCGCCGCTACTTTATGCTTTAGGCAACGAAGTGCTTTTCGCATTCCTTTGTCATCACGGCCTCCTGAATCATCAAAACCTTCCTCATTCCTCTTAGGTATGTCTATTCTTTTGCCTCTCTCATCGTACTTCGCCGATGATTCTGATATATCTATTGTGTTGTCTCTTCCTCGGGTGGACCTACTTCTTTCAGATCCGCGAGTGGTACGCGACTGAGTTGTATAACTCTTGCTCTGTATCATCTTTCTATTTTCCACCATTAACTCTATGTGGCTCTGCAGGACAGTCTCCATTTGCAATTGCATCTGCATCTGCATTTTAGCTGATTCCCGATTGTTCGCTTCAAGAATCTGCTTTAACAAGGTTTTTGTAGTATTAGTGGACCCTGCATTATCTGGTACCACCACCGGTCGAGCCAAAGTTGTACCAGGTGCAACTGCTGTGCCACTGCCATTAGTGACTTGATGAACATCTTCTGGGAGAATAGGTTCGGCGACAGCTTCTGGAGTTACCACCATTACATTAGGTGTTTCGCTGATGTTACCTTGCATTGCATCTGCAGCTGTTGCACCACCTCCATTAACATTCTGAGTTATTCCCACAACATTGGAAGATTCGCCGATATTCCTTTAAGTCGTTTTGTTGCCATTTGCTGTATCGCCGACAGTGCCCATGTCTACCTCTCTGGCGGCCCTTTGTAGTAACCTGCTGGGTTCACCTGCTGCTTCTGCATTCTCCAAGTGGGTTATATCTTCTATCAAGACTTCGTCCTGATGGAGTTGTTGCTGTACGGGTTGTCGCCGAGATGAACTCGCTAAAAAATGACTCGCCAAACCTGTTGGTTCTGATACTCTACTCCTGGTGTTGTGTCTACTGGGGAATACCAATGGTGTAGGAAGGATGGGATATCATGGAGGTCTACCCGCCGGAACTCTGCTGCTCTTACTCCTGGAACCCATTCGCCGAAGGTCTGTAAAAGAAAACAACACACTTCCTGACAGTATTGCTCTATTAGTACTGTGGGTAAATGCCAAACAAGTTAGTAGAGGTAGTTGGACAACTTTTCAGAATGTTATTATTAAGGAAATGACAAAACTGCAGACTCAACTGAAAGTATGCACAGACGATGACCTAAGCATGACAGAAGGACTATTTTGATAATTTTAGTGATACTTGTAAAAGATACAAACTGCAAACATTAAATATGGTTGACGAGTTTCGATCAAAACAATGTACGACTATGATTATGAAAAGTTTGAAAATATGTTGACATATGAACTTATTGGAGCTACCCAGATGTGTGGTATTAACCATATCGTGATTATGACAATAAGAACCTAAAAACAGACCCCAAGAGCTATTTATAGTAACCATCAGACACATAAATAATCCTGGTTTCGCCGGGAAACTATGTTTATAAGGGTTTAAGATGTTGTAATCTTCAACATATACCTAAAATAGCATATGTTCTTAAAAAAAATCAATCATCCGTACGCCGAAGATTAAAACATACTAAAAATAGCATTTTTCTCAAACAAATGACCGTCACGACACTTCATGTTATAAAAGTGAAATATGTGATTAAGTCTACAAGCTAATATGTGAGAAAACAAGATGTTTGAGTTTATAATTTCCTAAACAGCGAGAGTTTCTACTCCCAAATAGCATTATAAGTTAAATAATAGCCTTGCCGGCGAGATTTACAACAAACATAGCATGATAAATATGGAGACAAGATAATATGTATGCCAATCAGCGACTGGTTTTACCAAAAATAGCGCTATGACCAGAAAGTAACTAACACAGATGAGATTTTTATCGATAACATGTATGCTAATCTCTACCAAGCATAAAGAAAAACAAGGAAAAAACAAGTTCAAAACCTCTTCTAGCGCCTGTTTTTACCTGGAAAAACAATGTACCGTCTCTGGGTACTTTCGTAGTGCTCGAAGATCAAAGTCGAACAAGACAAGCCTAAACCAAGGATGGCCGTTCCCGTCTTGCTTCGGTCACAGAGGGGATAGAGGTTGGTCTAGGGAGGGAAACAACGAAGAAACTTGAGATCAGGTTGAGGATGTGTTTTGGGTGTAAGAGTTCAAGATCTCCGTCGTGAAGTCGACTGAAAATCTCCAAGGCTAGAAACGTGTTTCGATTCTCAGGTGTTTTCTATGAGGCTCTGGTTGTTTCTGGACGTTTCTGATGTTCTTAAGAAAAATGTTCTGCCTTGGAAAATAGAGGAAGCTTCTATTTATAGTTTGAACTCACCCTGATCTCTCGACAGAGAAGGTGGAAGTCGTGGAAGAGTGGAGGAGTGGAGGACATGCGTTGGTTTCCATAACTGCCTGAGTTGTGTGGAACATGCGCACTCGCGCCATCTTCTCGTAACTGCCCACTATCTCCATCAGTTTCTTTCAACTGCCGTAGACCGCCAGACCAATACCCCTAAAGTTATCCCCCCGTGTGATGTTTTGATGTCTCGAGCGAGTGGTACACAGATATTGCGTAGTTGAGTTGAGTAGAGTCGTACGACTAGTCGTCGTGACTAACATGAGTGCAGTGCCTCTGGGACACGAGCATAGGAGTGGCCTTGGCTGTCTGGCCAAGGCCATAAGTGTTGGAATGCGCATTGGCGCTGGTGTGGTGCCATGGCTCTTGGCGCCACAGCCTTGGCCTTGGCCAAAAGCCAACCCGTTGTGGCGCCATGGACTATGGCGCCACGGCCTTGGCTTTTGGCCAAGGCCAAGCTTGGACGCGCTTTGGCGTTGGTAGTGTTAAGGTGGCGCCAGGGCTTATGGCGCCACGGCCTTGGCTTCTGGCCAAGGTCCACTTGTTGTGGCGCCATGGACTCTGGCCAAGGCCAGCGTGTTGACGGCTATGCTTCTCGTTATGGTCTTGGCCTTTTGGCCAGACTAAGTAGGTTTATGGCGTAGTACACCATGGCCTTGGCCTCTTGGCCAAGGCCGATTTTTGTGGATCCATGGTGACTTCATGGTTTGTGGTGCCATGCTATGTGGCGTTTATGGCTTTGGCATCTGGCCAAGGTCGACTTTGGGCAG
>JAJJMA010103667.1:0-11062 GCA_023529015.1 Papaver nudicaule | reverse complement strand
AATAATAAGCTATCTTACATAACATAATAATCTTAGTAGGAATTTTACTATAGGATGTATAGGGATGGACCATGGCGTTAGGCCATAGTCAGATTTCTAGACAGTTTGCACGTCACTTACTCTAAAAATTGCCCAGGCCAGCCTATATTTCCTACAATTATGAAATTTTAGTATGTTACAGAAAACTTGCAGATGAACAACTTTCATGAAGGAAGTTTTTCCTAAATCCTTACGGATTAGACCGCATCCACCGTTCTTTACAGTAATTGGTAATCTGTCAGATTTCCGAATTTTCTTAGGAAACCAAAACATTATGGATTCTATAATCAATTAGGATTTGGAATGGTAAAGAGGGACATGCCTTGTAAGTAAAGATGACTTAAGAATTAGAAGGTACGAAAATGGCAATCCCGACTGCTTTGGTTCGAGCCATACTATTAGACCATGGCCGATCAATAAAAGTAGGGCCGTGACATGAGCCACGGCCAAGCAACAAAAGTGGGGCCATACATAAGCTATGGCCAAGTGATAAAAGTGGGTCCGTGACCTAAACCACAACCAAACAATAAAAGTGGGACCATAGCATAAGCTATGGTCGAGTAATAAAAGTGGGGTCGTGGCATGAGCCACGGCCAAAGTATAAAAGTGGGGCCGTGGCATGAGCCAAGGCAAAAGTGTGGAGTCGTGGCATGAGCCACGACCAGGGCAAAAGGGTGGGGCCGTGTTATGAGCCACGACCAAGGCAAAAGAGTAGGCCGACATTAGGCCGGCGCAAACAATAGGGTGCGGGCCATGGTACTAGAACATGGTCGTAAGATTTAAGTGACACCATGGTGGCCAATTCTTTTATCCCTATTGTAAATAAATTCATACATGTCCTTGAGCTATCCTTGTCACCTCTCTAAGCCACAACCAACAATGATGCTAGGAATTGATGCAAAAATTACTCCTGCAACATTCTCACCAAAAACCACCATCAACAGCTACTCACTCCATTCTGTGTGATGGACATTGATTCTCCTTATACAACAATTATGGGAAGACCATGGCTGCATGGGCTTAATAGAGTGGCATCGACACTTCATCGAAGAATTTGATTTCTAACACCTAAAGGAATTGTCGAGATAATGGGGGATCCATCAGAGGCTCGCGTCTGCAACGAAATCGACATTCAACAAAAGGAAGGGCTGAAGGTAGATCCGGGAAATCCAAACAAGCAGCCAGGTTTACAGAATCCGAAATTAAGGAATTCATCGTCGAGGTAGAAGCAGGGATGACAACAACCTCGATGGCATAACAATCACATAAGGGTAGCCCTATGTTAAAGTTAGAATCGATTTCACAGTCAAACATAGGGTCTACTGAGCAAGAAGGAAATTATAGGTACAAAGATAGAGAGCAATTTATGATAGTAAATAACAAGAAAAGTAACATTGAATTCAATGAACCATTAAAGAAAATGGCACCTCCTCAAAGTCATGCAAATACATCGTCGAGGAAAACGGAGCGCCAACAACAATACAACAAACTCCAGAAGAGCGTGCTTGGATAGATCCCTATGTCATCGAGCGAGCAATGGGAAATGATACATATAATCTACTCAATGTCAAAGGAGAACGCATGAAAACCTTAATCGAAGGAAATTACTTAAAGCATCTTAAGTAGACATTGAATGTATTGGAAGCATCTTATTCCCGAATAAATAACGTGAGCAGCTCGATTTGTTATATCTCAATTCAGTCTCCAAATCTTAAATAAATAAGCAAAGTCCTTCTCTGTTAGACATATCTCCCAAAAGACCCTAACGCCATATATATACAAAAGGCCCTGGCGCCAAATATAAAAAGTCCTACCATGTTAGGCACAAAGATGATGTCGATGTAGTCGTACGGGCCCTACGAGCTACACGACACATTCCTCTACCCACAAGATACCCTGTTAGCGGTGGGTACTTTGCATCGAAGCTACATAAGCTAGAGGCATTTGTATCCACTACCATGCGACCTATGAAAAATCCCTGATGAGGCGTCGCGGGGATACTAAATGGGATTAACATCTACCATTATGGTGGATGGAACCCCGAAGCAGCTAGCTTGCTTACATTCACGGGAATGGAAAGAGAGTTACGCAGCCAAGGATCTCCTTCAAAAATCAAACATATCCCCGAGAAGGGGCGAACAAGAATCGAAGGGTTGAATTCCAGGTCGCGACAGGAACACAATATAATGTCTAAGCTCCAGCTTCGACCGGTACTCCCCCATAGTGCTACTTGATTATTGAAGTCAGAATGTAGCTACCTACCATAAGATTCCTGCTTTACATAGGCAAAACAGGCATCCAAGATACCTAACTCAAGCCTCCTCGGAGGATACTTGGTATCTTCGATGTCTACCATAAGCCTCTTATGTGCTCAGGCAAACCAGGTGTAACTGTCTAAAATCCCATTACTAGATTTTAGACAGTACACCCAAACATACAATACACAAGCAACATTGTTAGAGCATTGCTCGGTTGAACCCACTGATGTTGCTATCACAAGTCAGTTGTCAAGTTTAGATGAAAAAAACACAATCCTTGATAAGTTTACTCTACAACTCAGACTAGGATAGTTTTAGGTAATCGAGACGAAGACCGGAGCTTACTACTTGATAAATCATAACGTTCTCGCTAAAGGTTAAAAAGGTTTTTCCTTTCCATATTTCGTAGTTACCATTCTATCATATCAATATAGTCTATGATGTTGTTTATAAGATCCGAGGTATTCTATGATTCTTCGCCTTTTCATTTGTCACAACCGTGATAATATGTATAGGTAGAGTAAGATGAATTGTTTCATGAAATGACCTCAACGGTGAACGCGTACATATGTTGCACAAGGCATTCCTGAGAACGAGTGAGTTTGTATGAACACGTACATACGAGTTCAAGGTTTCTCCTGAACTCCAATAAACAGCTCTGTGAACGCGTACACATAAGTCTATAGACGACCTCCTGCAAGATATAATCTCAATCCTCTACACATCTGTCTATCCTTGCATAAAGGTTGGTCGTCATCTCGAAGTCCTTTTGGACTACGACTATTGAAAATACTTCACTTGAGGATCGTGAAGCACAGGTCGGAAGTAAAATTCCTGATCCTGTATCTTGGGTCGATTGAATTCTTTCAATCTTATCACGACCAAGATTTGATAGAAACTTCGTAAGGTAGATCTTGTATCATGAACCCTAGAAGTTTCGTAATGCAAATTCACGAACTAGGTTTCAAACTAAGTTCGTCAAGCATTAGGAGGTAAAACTGTTTAGGCTAGATCAATAAGCCCTATTCAGTAAAACCGATTTCCATTAACCTTGACTTTAAGTCTAAAGGAAATTACAATCGTATTCTTGTTTAATTACTTGGATATTTTAGGCGTCCTGTTAGAGGCAGGGTAGCGCTAGTATTCACGAAGAGAAGTGGATCAACTCCTAGGCTTGTAAAGGACGTCAACTAGGGGAATCAAGTACGTAGGTTTCTGCATGTGCCAAGAGACGTAGGAGCACATTGGTAGCTGAATTGCTTGTAGGGTTAATTCAGTCTCGATACATTCCAGTCCAAAGTCTGAGAGTAGGCTAGCGTTTGTATTCCGTTAATACTGAGGGTATTCACATCTGGACGAGGTCCCGGGTTTTTTCTGCTGGTTTGTAGTTTCTTCGTTAACAAAATTCTGGTGTCTTGCATTACTTTTCCCTTCCGCATTATATTGTCTCTGATCTATGTAATTGAAGTAATTGCAAGTTTGTTGATTCATAACCTTTGAGTGAATCCATCTCTCTTGAGATCTACGAGAACTATGTTCTTGTTAGGGTTCGGTTCTCTGAACTATACTCAGGTTGTTGTTTGAATATTGATTTGTGAGATCGTTCAAACAACCATAATCAACTAGGTTCACGAATTCAAAAGTCTGTGGTATATCTCGGTATCCCCTCCTTTTCAGTTGGTATCAGAGCAGTCAAACACCTTGTAAGACGTAACTGTTTATGTTTGTTTCTATCTAAAAGATGAAAACTCTTTTAAATAAATTGTTCGTGAAAACCTATCATAAATACCAGAAAGTCCTTAACTGGTTTCGCAACATCCACTGCCTAATCATTCTTTCAGGACACAACTGTCGAAGGTTCTTTCATCTCCAACATGTCCTGGAAAAGAATAGACATATTCTACTCAACTACCAACTGGAGATCATACAAAATCAGTTAGAAATTCTCATGAACTCTATTGTATATTATAAAAAGAAACCTTCACCTTTCAAAAAACACTGTTTTAAGTGTGGAAGGAAAGGCCATCTTAGAGACAACTGTACTGTTCGCACAGAAAAAATTCTTGCCTACTACAACAATGAAATTTGTCAACGCCATGGAATAATCAATCCATCTGGATCAAATATACACAAGATGAAGAATGATCTATACAAGGAGGTGATAAGCGAGCACAAACGTGCTTGCAAGAAATTTATTTAATTAGAAATTGATATGCATCCTGAATCTTCTTCTGTTCTTCAAAGGTGAAGGGATGGTATATATATAAAGACAGGTACGATTCTCCATATTATTTCCTTAAGTATTTTTCTAGATTATTTTGTCGAACCCTAGTACTATGAAAAGTCTATTAATTAATGGTACGACAATGTTCCTTATTTAATATAAGATAATAAAATTCACATCTCATATGGATTGTTGAGCTTCGCTCCAAAAGAGATGTATCCACGTTCAAGAGTTATGTGATTCTTGATCTGATGGTTTGTGTTTCACTACTATCTTATAAGCATCCAGGACTCCTGATTTACAGTGAGCACCTTATAAAAGGGGGAAGATGCTACCACATCCAGAAGGGTACAAAATGTAATGACTTGATGTGGGTATCAACGCTTCGTGAACCATACTCAGAATTCCCCCTGCCTATGGCTCCTAAGGCAAGAGTCGAGACCAGGATCCATGAGAATTACTGACTATTGGCTCAGAAGATTATGTAATCTATCATAACGTTGATATTAAACTTAAAGTGACAAGGTATAATTGCACATTAATTTAATAGAATGGTCACGTATTTTGGAGGAACATGAATTCTCTCGGAACATAATATTGAAAGATTTAATTTAGAGAAATTCATACATTGCCTAAATTAAAGGGTTATTGATAAAGAAGTCCTTATTGGACTCATTCTGGAACCGACAAGGCCCGCTAAAGGTCTATATATATTGAGAACATTGGTCGTTGTTCGTGAACATAAGAAACCCTAGGTTTCGGAACTCACCCCATTTGGATCACTCAACAACTTGGAAGACTTGAATCCAAAAAGAGAGCTCCTTGATCTCAAGTAAGTAATTTCTTCATATTACTTCATTATGTCTAGATCTAAAAAGTTTCCAAAAAATCAAGGAAAGGGAAATCTTCATATGTGTATGACTCTAGGGTTAGATTATACTTCTATGATGATATGTGTTGCAACAAATTTCATGAAATTTCTTCAAGGAAAATCATCAAAAAAAGTATGAAAAGACATTGAATGATAATTTTTCAAACTTCATGGATTCATATGATTGTAGAAATATTTTTGATGGCCTAGGTTGTGGTGGTGATAAATTGGTCAAAATTGTTCTATGCCAACATTCATGACATCAACCATCAAACTTGGGAGTTTAAGACTCTTATTGGCGAAACCACTATTTGTGTAAATCGCTATGTTCCTAGGTCTATCCTTGAATTACCGGTGGGAACCGTTCGTTTACCCGCATTTGAACAAGATCGCCCTACATTTGATGAAATGTCTAAAATGCTTGTTCAAAAGGTTGTAACTTGGGATAACAATCGTTTTCCAACGAAAGATTTATCTCTAGTCTTAAAAGCCTTTGGTAAGATCGGGGTAACCAACTTGTGTCCTTCATCATGCACCCATGCCTATTGGAACCAAGAATTTACGGAACTTATGTATTTTCTCTTGGAAAGAAAGGGTATTGTTGATATTTGTGGATTTATATTGCTTCAAATGCTAGATATGACATCGTTGAACAAGTGCCTTGGCTTCCCTTGTTAATCTCTAGGATTTGTGAGTATTATAAAGAAGAACCTCTTGATGATAATTCGGTCAAGCCAAAAGTTCTCACGAATAATTATATTCGAAAGATCGAGACCAACATCAAGAAACATATTCATGCTTCTTCCTCGATGCTCATTCCTCAAGATGCTAATACCAAAGATTTACTTCTTCAAGTTCTCGAAGGGCAACGAAATTCGAAAAACAATGTCTATTGCATCCAAAAGCAAGTAGAATTGATTGGCACTCATTTGAATATTGATCAAGAGATGGCCGATGTTAGAGCTACCTACAATGAAAGTAACTCGGAAGAAGAAGATATTGCATAATTTAATTCCTTTTAAAAATTGCTCCCAATGGGTTGGGCAAACAATTATGCACGACTTATCTAAGATGTTTCTTTTTCATCAATTAATAGAGGTTATTAAATTAAAATCTTAATTTATGATTGCAGTGCTTGATCTTAATTGATTATCTATATGAATGTATTGCATATATCACATGAACTTGCTTTTTTTAGCCATACCACCCGTTCGGGTAAAGCAGTTCATGAAGAACTATCAAAATCCATGCTTCTGACTCTTATGGCTTAGGGGAGACGATTTTGATAAAGAGGAACCTCGTAGGATATAATATTGAACTCCGCCGGATTAAATGTTGTACCTTTAATTCTTAGTCTTACAACCACTAGGAAGGGGTAACCTTATGTTTTCTCTAAAGGCGATGGTTGACCGAAACTCTCTGAGAATTTGGAAGATTAAACCTTGAATTCCTTTGTGACCGTAACTGGCTAGGGAAGAAAAAATAATTGCAATTTTACTTGTAAAATTGTACTTCACCCAAGAATTTATTCCAAATCCTTGCATGGGAAGATCGTCGCGTTGTTCCTTATGGAATGACACATTATGGGGGAGAGTTCTTTTGAACTTGTGCTTCATGGTAATATCTTTCTGGGGTGTGCGGCTGTGGAAATTGCGAGAGAATTGCATCTTTTTATCTCTCGTTTCAGGTATGTTTACCTTTGTCTACATTGTTTATTGTTATTTTATGAGGATTCCTATTTTTCTTTTTCTTTTGTCTATTTTTGTGACAAAAAGGGGGAGAAATCTTGTAGTAAGGGGGAGTAAAATCTTTCTATCTACTACGACAATTGTCTACGGCATTGTCAAAGGGGGAGTAAAATCGATGTGCTTGCCATGTCAAAGCAAAAGTTAGTGTATTGAGTAAGGGGGAGAACATATCATATTGTGTAGTATCTTTAAGCATCGATGCAATATGTTTACAAGTTTTATATACTACTCAATTGCATAACAAACTCATGTTGGACTATGTCCTTCTAAGAACCAAGATGTGTGGTATCTTTGAAGTTTGTTATCTCTACCTTGAATCTTCACTTGCAGGAACAATCTTATTCTAAGACGTTGAAGATTACAAGAAGATCAAGTACATTATGGTTAAGGCTGAAAGATTTTACTTTTTGAATCCATATGTAAGATTGGTTTTGTCACTAAAATTGACAAAGGGGGAGATTGTTAGAGCATTGCTCGGTTGAACCCACTGATGTTGCTATCTCAAGTCAGTTGTCAAGTTTAGATGACAAAAACACAATCCTTGATAAGTTTACTCTACAACTCGGACTAGGATAGTTTTAGGTAATCGAGACGAAGACCATTGAAGACGAAGACCGGAGCTTACTACTTGATAAATCATAACGTCCTCGCTAAAGGTTAGAAAGGTTTTTCCTTTCCATATTTCGTACTTACCATTCTATCAAATCAATAGTCTATGATGTTGTTTATAAGATCCGAAGGTATTCTAGAATTCTTCGCCTTTGCATTTGTCACAACTGTGATAATATGTATAGGTAGAGTAAGTTGAATTGTCTCATGAAATGACCTCAACGGTGAACGCGTACATATGTTGCACAAGGCATTCATGAGAACGAGTGAGTCTGTATGAACGCGTACATACGAGTTTAAGGTTTCTCCTGAACTCCAATAGACAGCTCTGTGAACGCGTACACATAAGCCATGGAAAACTCTTAACTTTCATATTATGGAGTTTTCGGTTCTAGAATGATTAGTTCACGAACTTGTCATTACTTAGTCCATGAAATTCAACTACTTAATCCACCCGATGTTCAAACATGTTTTGGACCAGAAGTCGCAAACCTTCAATCAAGGTTGAGTCCTCTTTAACTATTGGCCTAGTCCAAAGTTAGAAGAAGATTGAGAATGTGTATTCAAGCTATGGACTTTTTAGTTCCGGAACTTGTTTGAGCCCTACTCAAGGTTGCTTAACTTTTAAGCAAAGCTTCCCTTGGTGATCACTATAAATAGATGACCTTCTGCAAGATACAATTTTAATCCTCTACACATCTGTGTATCCTTGCATAAAGGTTGGTCGTCATCTCGAAGTTCTTTTGGCTACGACTATTGAAAGACTTCACTTGAGGATCGTGAAGCACGGGTCGGAAGTAAAATTCTTGATCATGTATCTTGGGTCGATTGAGTATTTTCAATCTTATCACGACCAAGATTCCTAAGGTAGATCTTGAATCGTAAACCCTAGAAGTTCCCTAACGTATATTTACGAACTAGGATTAATACTAAGTTCGTCAAACGTTAAGAGGTAAAGTTGTTTGGGCTAGATCAATAAGCTCTATTCAACAAATCAGATTTCCATTAACCTTGACTTTAAGTCTAAAGGAAATCACAATCGTATTCTTGTTTAATTACTTGGATACTTTTAGGCGTCCTGTTAGAGGCAGGGTAGCGCTAGTCTTCACGAAGGGAAGTGGAGCAACTCCTAGGCCTATAAAGGACGTCAGCTAGGGAAATCAAGTACGTAGGTTTCTGCGGGAGCCAAGAGACGTAGGAGCACATTGGTAGCTGAATTGCTTGTAGGGCGAATTCAGTCTCGATACATTCCAGTCCGAAGTCTGAGAGTAGGCTAGCTTCTGTATTCGGTTAATACTGAGGGTGTTCACTTCTAGACGAGGTCCCGGGGTTTTTCAGCTGGTTTTCAGTTTCCTCGTTAACAAAATTCTGGTGTCTTGCATTACTTTTCACTTCCACATTATATTGTCTCTGATCTATATAATTGAAGTAATTGCAAGTTTGTTGATTCATAACCTTTGAGTGAATCCATCTCTCTTGAGATCTACGAGAACTACGTTCTTGTTAAAGTTCGGTTCTTTGAACTATACTCAGGTTGTTGTTTGAATATTAATTTGTGAGATCGTTTAAACAACCATAATCAACTAAGTTCACGAATTCAAAAGTTGGTGGTATATCTCGGTATCCCCTCCTTTTCAAACTCATATATTCATATATCAAAAAGATAGTAAAGAGATAAGGTTAGAGATACTTTACAGCGAGTTTACTTGGTTCGTCCTCTTTAATGAGGCTTACATCCAAGGATTTTCACTAGTATAAGCATGATTACATCACTCACCTTACAAAGCTTCTAAGTATTATCGCTCACTTATGAACCCTAATCTCAATGCTGGGCTAAGGAGAGCAAGTAAGCTAAATCACTTTTCCTCTCTCTAAACCAGACCAAGAAATGTCCAACCCAACATTCAGAGGGTTCTCTCGCTATTTATAGAGGTTTACATAGTGGATAACAGCAAATACAAACAATGATTATTCTGACACATATTTTTCCTCACTCGCCAATGAACTATATCAGCGACCTTATATTTCGTTTAACACACCTTGGCTGCCAAGTCTTCAATGGATAAGGATTGCTGACGCGGAATCCACTGAGTCAACGAGTCAACTCTGTTAGGGCATTGTCCGGTCAAACCCACTAGCGTTGGTATGTCAAGCTGGTTGTCAGTTTTAGGTGTTAAAACACAATTCTTGATTTAGCCTACTAGAGTTTAGATTTCGGAATTGGGATATAGACTAAGTAGTACAGACCTTGAAGACGAAGACTGTGAAGACATCAATTATTATTCATCGACAAAAGGTTAGTAGGAGTTATGAATTTTATGGAAATTCTTCTATTCTACTTTCTCTATCTTTCGAAATAGTAGGCTACTTTAGTAGAGATACTAATAGCGATTGAGACCGTGTTCTTGTCAACATGACCATGTGTTATGTTAGTATTTGTTCCCATGAATACTAAGGTTACAAGAATACATGAGATAGATTCGATACCATTTGTCCATTGCAATGGTTTGCTTGCAAATCACTTGTTGGATATGGGTGAATCTAAAGGAGTACTCTTGAGCAAGAGTCTAGTAGATTATAGCTGAGGGCGTCTAACACAAATAAGTACTGGCCCAGCCCAGAACTTCTAGTGGATCCAGTTAAACCCTAATTCTGACTAACGACGGTTCCCGAACCGATTCGTGAACAGTGACTTGTGATTTTCTCATGAGTTCCAAAACATCAATTTGTACACGTACATGTACGTGAACCACAGATTCGATGTATTGGGTCGTAATTCAGAAGGACGGTTTGCGAACCGGCCAGGGTGAATATTCTCTGGGATTTTCACAAGGGCTAAACTCTGACTCCTTTATTTCTTAGTTGGAATTTATCACGAAATATCTTATGTGGTCTATCTAACGATTCTCAATGTGTCAATAAGATAAAGATTATCTCTGGTTTGTTGGATATCAATCTTGAAGTGTTTGTGAGCTAACAAAACACTTGGCAGATAAATGATAAAGATTTCCAATTGAGATAAATCTAGGTATCTTGGTTTGTAAGTTAGGGTTTCCTAAACTTGTGGGGACAAGTAACTAGTTTCTTTATTCCAAAGCAACCTATCTTGTTGAGTGCTATAAATAGAGGTTTCTAGGACGAAAACTGCAAGCATCAAGCATACGTGAAGATTCTCTGTGGAATTGATCGTAAACTCTTTTCACTTCGGTGAATGCTTGTTGTGGTATAGTCATCCTCTATTAGGTAGCAGTTCCTCTGTGGGAATTACCTAACGACTATAAAGACTTCTCTTGAGAGTTGGGAAGCACAGGGT
>JAJJMA010103660.1:0-13889 GCA_023529015.1 Papaver nudicaule | reverse complement strand
AGAACAAGTAGCTAGCAGTATAAATAGACAACATCATGCCCTCTAAAATTTTCAGAATAGTTTAGCATTTAATTTAGTGATTCAGTTAAGCAAATTTTATTTACCTCAAGCTCTTCAATCGCTTTTGAAACCGGTCATGAATGTCGAAAGGGAAATTTTCTCCATTTTGTGCCAGATCTTACTCGGGTTCGGTCCAGCTGGTTCACACTGGAAAAATTCGAGTGGTACTTTCTCACCTTTTCACAGCTTGGCAAGGAAGTTCAATTTACCATCTTCTCTGTTTTCTTTGTTGTTGGAGGTTGTGGGTGAACCACAGACAATAAACTGCAAAGTCAAATTATATAGTCATCAATTAATGTTAGTAAAAACAAAACAATAACATGACTGACATAAGTGACTGAAACTAGACAATTTCAGGGGAGAATTTACTCAAATCAAGGGACTGGTTTCTCCCGAACTCTATGAAATTCAAGACATCTTTGTGTTCCTTATTTAACCTTAAATATGGAGGATTGTATCAAAATCTTCATGTTTCTTATGCTTGAAAAGGGGATGACAACTTCACTGTGTTTAAGCAAGCAAAGATAGATTTGGCAGTATGACTATGTGACAGCAAATATTAGTTAGTCTACTGTCTCTAATGTCGGCACCAACTGCTACCCCAACAAGAGAATATGAATCCAAACATCAAGCAAAAACAAGTTGCAACTTCTAATAATCAAAGTTACACAACAAATAAAAAAAGAATCGAAACAATGACAGAAAAAGACCAAAGGAAGAAAATGTGACTGTTTAATAAGTATTCAAATGAAGTATATTGATGAATGTAAAATGAGCCATAAATTTATAGTTTAACTTTAGGTTGTTATGTTTGCATAGTCACCTGATATTGTTTGAGCTATTTAGGTATGCATAAATAATTAGATAAACTAGCAAATACCTTGCCCTGAATAAACTAGAACTGCAGTACCTTCCTTGCCAGCACATCCTTTTAAACCTATCGAAAATAAATCGCCTTGACCCTAGTAAACGAATACTTACGAAATCGACATTAGGAGCATCAAGTCCACGAGCAGCAACACCAGTGGCAACTAACACATTGAATGAACCATCTCACAGGACGGAGAGTGTCCTTTCCGTTTGATTTCTCACTTCAGATTTTTCTTTCATTGTAAGAGTGAGACAATACTCTCACCATAGTGTCCTGATACCTTGATAGCCAACCGGCATAAATCTGAAATTACCGATCGAAAAAAATTGTTTGTAACAGCACACATATACAAATGAATACCGCCACATTCATTCTCCTCAAGGAGACAACAAGAAAACTCTATTATAGAGAGCAACAGTTGAAGGCAGGGGTTAATCAGTAGTAAAAGAATCATTATACTATGTTACTGGGTTTCCTAAAGAATCATATATGATATCAGAGTAAGCCAAATAATTAGCATCGCGTTTAGTTTGAGTGAAACCAATAGTCGCCCCTCATTTTTAATGTTCCTAAATAACACAAGGATGATCAGATGACAAAGACAAATATAACTCAAAAAGACTACATGTGAAACATTTGAAAACCCATCCCGTGTATGAACTACTGATAGCACTAGAGAAAACTAGAATACAGAGATGAAAAGAATACATCAAAATAAAACAAAGGTTTGCAATTGTTACTGCTATTGGAAATTCAATGATGTCTTTCCATACATTTCTGCTTCAATTGAATACGATGTAGAATACCATCAATTACTTTTTTTAAGTAAACTAAACTTATACAGACATAGGAAAGTATGAGAGAATATAGAAAAAGGATATTTGATTACTTACAAAAGCAATAGGATCGTCAAAATAGCCAATCCCGACTTATACACTTTCTTCATAACACCTAACAGATCAGATGCGAAAAGCAAAGAAAAAGATGAAGGCATAAACAAAGATTAATAGTAATACAAATATACAATTTCAGATCTAATGTGAAAGAAACCCTGGAAATAGATTTCGGTACCTTTTACTCTCTGATTCCAGATCCACAATAATGAATTACAATTATAACAAACAAGAAATTGAATTGCCAGACATAAAATGGAATGTAAATTTTTCGAGATAAGAGATGAGATCCTTTACCCATATGAGGTTTCATTAATATCTAGAGTTTGTAAAGTCATGAAGAAGCAGAAAACTAGGAACATACGATTCAGTTTTGATTTAATTTTAATGGTATTCAGGACTAACACGATTTGCGCTTTAAATATGAAATTGGTAAGAAGGTGGGATCGATTTCTTGTATTGTTAGAGTAGATCAGATGAAAATTAAAGTTTAGGGTAGGGTTTTTTCTTCTATGGGAGGAGAGAAAGTATGTTTAGGTTTTTTATGGTGGTTTTGGGGAAGTCAGGTCGATGGTAATGGGAAGAAGGAGAAGTGGATTAGAGGTTCTTTATCTTTGCATTTTTAGAACGTGGGCCTGATATATTGCTATCCCGTGGCAATTTCTATAAACTCGTGGCAAATAGTCATCAATAGCCACGACTATACGATTCCGTGGCAAAAAGGCTGTGGCTAATAGTCAACATTTTTGTAGTGGCTTATGCTACATCACACTTAAGGTCATGGCGTGTTTATCCATGTTAGGCTAGACCACCCTGAACTTGGGATTAGATCCGCTTAAGCCTATTTAGGCTAATGTATGCCTCTCAGAGAGCTCTGGACCGGCCTGGAGCTTCGATATCTCCGAGGTTTGCATCAAGACTCGTATGTTGAGTCGTATTAAGAGGAAATCCATGAGAATACGTCTTTGTTGATTCTTTACCGTGTACCATTAAGCGACCTGGCTCTGAGCAGATCAATGGGTTTAATATGTTGGTGAGATTATCAGTACTGCTCTATGATATTACCCTCCCCACCGGAGTTATAAGAGAGAGCTCATGGAGAGTTTATTCAGCTCATGGAATGGGTTGCACTCTGATCTATAGAGATGAGCCTGAATAGGCAATCGCCTTTAATAAGACATGGTTTGGAGAGTGTTTTGACAATCTTGTCCCTCTCTCATTTTTCACCATCTACAAGCGCCAAACTGTGTGAGTATAAAATTCGCATAAGCACTTTATACTCGACAGCCATCAGATCTATTAGTCCAACTACGGTCATGGAAGCAATATGCGTTTCATACATGGATACGAAGAGAATAAGAACAATACCGAAGCTAACTAGCATAAGAAACAATAATAATATGAGAGTAACTTATAAATTGTATTTCATTATAATCAGTACATGGATATGATGCTTAGAAGTTTTGAGGAGAAGCTAACCTAATCTCACTCTCACGACTTAGGTTACACCAAAAATCCAACCCTTACAATGGATCTCGAGCTCGCCTTATATAGGCCGAGTCAAAGTGGTTTACAACTAATAAGACAAACACTCAATCGTGGAGGTGTCAGAGTTTGTCGAGTAAGGTGGTGCCCTCGGTAAGTTCTTCCCAAAGATGCCTCGCATTCTTTCCCTCAAACTAACTGTGCAAGTCTTCTCTCGCCGAGCTCTTATTCGTGTTACCTTTGCAGACTCTTATTCGGAGTATGACCATGATATCTTTTTGATGGGAACGGTCCCCCAGATCCGGACACGTGTCCCGAAGGTGCTTTACCCTCCACAACAAGAGAGGACAGATGAAAGGAGAGGATATTGCGTACGTGCTGACACATTTTACTTTGATTGGATTCATTCTAGTTCTAGATATATATAGAGCTAAAGACTTTTCAATAACTGAATCCAGTTCTAGATATATATAGAGCTAAAGACTTTTCAATAATAGTTATATGATTGTCTTTGTTGAAAAAAAAATATGAAAGAAAACACGTCACATGTTCATCGTTCGTGATGTGGTATATTCTTAACAATTCCTTTGTCTAGCTAAAGAAAACACGTCACATGTTCCTGTGTTCACCATAGTCTTTCTTGATGCGAAGCGTGAACAAGTAGATGCTCTTCGGTATTTACTTCTTTGTTTTGAGTTAACCTCGGGTTTGATGATTAATTTTTCCAAAATTTGTTTATTCGGTGTTGTTCATGATGAAGACATTGACGATTTTGCTAATATGTTGGGGTGTAAAAGGTCAAACTTTCCAAGTGTTTACCTTGGTCTTCCTTTAGGCGATAAAATTTGGCACTCAAAAATGGGAGAAGATTATTGAATCTTGTTCGTTGAGACTCTCCTTTTGGAATGGGAGGACAATAACGAGAGGTGGTAAGTTGACTCTTATTAAAAGTGTTTTGGCAAGCTTTCCTATCTACTATCTATCAATTTTTCTTGCCCCTTGCTCCATCACAAAAAAACTTGATCAAATAGTGAGGAACTTCCTTTGGGATGATAATACTAACAAAAAAAGAATATTGGATGGTTAAATGTTGTGAAATCAAAGGAAAATGGTGGGCTTGGAATTCGAATGTCTAAACATATGAACTCGGCGCTTGTTAAAAAGTGGTGGTGGAGGTTTGGCACGGAGAAGGAAGCTCTTTGGAGAAAGATTGTTGTGGAAAATTTTGGTGAAACTCCAACCGGTTGGGAAACTCTTCGTCCTAAAGGGCCAAAGGGGGTTAGCTTGTGGCACAATATTTATGGTGAGCTTAAAGATTTCAACAAACATGTGAGCTATGTTGTTTGAGGCGCGAGGCGAGGAAATGCGCCAAGCCAAGCGCCTCACGTATAGCGACTTAGGTGCGACTTAGTCGTCGCTTTGCACCGGACTTTTTTTTGTAGGTAAAAAAACAAGAGAAGCAACCATTAATGGGTGACCAAAGAGAATATGAAGCTCCAATCAGTCACCGCCATCTTCACATTGATTAGTTGTCAATGACCACCAAAGTATGGAAATAAAATCAGATACGGAAAGAACGGATTAATTAGCAGTCATCAATCACGCGTTAATCTTAAGTTCGTGCAATTGACAGTTGGTATTGGTTAATCACGCGTTTATCACACAATATATTTCACATTCATGTAGAATATACACTTACAAGCCATAAAAGGAAACTAAATATTTGATTTGCACATATCAAGCTCCTAAGATAAAGCATATCATTGATTTAATTTATGTAAATGCAACTTTAACCAAAATTGTAAAGTAAAAACCCTAAAACCAGAAGAGAAAAAAAAAATCACATGAAAGCGCCTTCAGCGCATTATTTGGCGCCTGAAACTTCCCCGAGGCGCCAAAAGCGCTCAAGACGCTCGACTAAAGCGCCCACGCCTTTAGCTGAGTCGCTAGGGTAATGCGATGCGGTCACCCAACGACTCGGGCGCCTTAGGCGACGCCTCGGGCGCTTTTCACAACATAGCATGTGAGATTTGATATTGGTGCGGGGAATGAGATTAGGTTTTGGGAAGATCTTTGGATTGGGGATGAAATCTTATGCAAGAGATTTCCGTTGGCATTCGAAGCTTCTTGAACAAAAGAGTGTGTAATGGCTCGGTTATATGAAATTTCGGAAGACGGCATCAAATGGAAGTTTATGTCTCGAAATAGATATTCTCAAACTATTACGAGGGAGGTGGATTCTTTATAATCTTTACTAGATACGGTGAATATTCAAGAAGGAGCTACGGATTCTAGGCTATGGATGGTTGATGAAAATAATTCGCCGGACACTTATACGATCAAGAATGGGATTAATTCTCTTATGGAAACCGGTGATTCAATATTTCCAAAGGAGATCATTTGGAGTCGGGCTTACCTATGTAAGTTAAAAAAAAATCTCTGGCTTCTTTTTCATGAAAGATTGATGACGGCCGATGAATCGAAGGGGTATGAATGTGGATAGGTTATGCTGGTTTTGTGAGGAGGAAGATGAAACAAGTTCTCACTTATTTTATGATTGTTGGAGAATTAAGAGAATTTGGACGTATTTTGTCGAAGGATGTAACTTTAGTTGGAACCACAATAGTAACATCGCAACAACTATAAAATCTTGGAGTCATGATTGGGGTGATGGTCGTCTTAACCGCATTTGGAATAATTTACCGGTTGCAATATGGTGGTGCAGTTGGAAAGAAAGAAATGAAACGGTCTTCAACAACAAAAAGAGAAATTTGACAACAATGATTAGAGAGATCAAGCTTCAAGCTTTTTATTGGGCGAAGTCTAACACTAAAATGGTAGGGTTAACCGCCAATACGGTGATTGCACTATGGGATACATACTTTTATCATTCTCATTGAATTAGTTCTTGAGAGTTAAGGTAGTGAGTGTTATTGGTGTCTAAGACTCATTCATGCTTTTCCCTTTTTGGGTGACCAAAACTCTTTTTGGTTTCCTTCTTTTTTCTTTTTTTTTTGTCGGTTGTATTTATTGGGTTGAGGTACCCCTCTTAAGTACCTCTTTTCAATGAATTTTTTTATTGACCGATCAAAAAAAAAAAATCATCTATCTAGTAAACACACTCGACTCGACAGAATTCTCATTTAATACAACAAAGCGACGATGTGCACTCCTTCTTTTTTTGAGAATCATGATGTGCACTCTTATTTTTTAAGATTCGATTGGGTCCTCACTCATCACCATATTTGTAAGATATGCAGAAAACAAAATTTATTAGTTTTTTTTTTTTGAATTTTCCCTGTATTTCTTTTTATTTGAGCAGCCTGTTAATCATCCAGCACACTATTTATCTCCAACTATCTCAATGAAAATCTTGAGTGCGTTTGTTACCAATACATCATTGCCAAAAGTTAAAATTGTGTGAAAATGATAAATAGTGAAGTTTGTATGTTTAGACCCTATAAATTAGCTTATGTTACTGGTTTGGATGCACAAGATAATTATGCTCTCATTTGCTTAAGTGTTGATAAATGAATGAACTAGTACTAGCTCATTTAAAAATTTATATCCAAAGTTGAGATGATGGAGGAAATTGAGAATTCATTTAAAAAATTTGTGATTATTATATAGGCTCTCAAGGGGTAAATACAAATTTAGTCCAAAAGATGGTTTCATATTTAATTATTTTGGTGGCGAGAGTTTGTAGAAGGGGATAATAATGTAAACCAAGTATATTTATGCTCCATTAGTGAGTACATTTTGTTGTTCAGAATATTGGTTAATGACTTCTCCGATTCTCACCCGTTTTCCTTCTCCCATCTTTTACCAAAATTTCATCCAATTTTTTTCCCCTAAATAAATTTCGTTTTCCCCTAACAAAAAATAAAAAAAAAAATTTGACAACTGGGCAGTCCTCTTTCGATGAAAAATGCCATTTGTATTTTTCCGATTCCCATTATGGATCATATTTTTAGTTCATAGTTTTAGATGATTAGAACATATGTGCTAGGGTGATTCCATATTGGATTGTATATGTAGTAAACTACTAATATTCCAAAATTAGCAACATTTCCATCTTAAATTAGTACAAATTATTATCCATATCTAATACATGGCTAATTAATTTGCAATCAAGAAAAAAAAATGAAACATGGCTAAGTTCGATTCAATGAATTAGATTAGGCTAAGTGTGCAGAACAAAACACTTAACATGGCTAAGTTCGAGTCAGTGAACCGACTCGATGATATACCACTTGAGGGTATAATGGAAATTCATGATTAAATACACATGAGTTGGTCGCACACTCTTTTTCTTTTTTTTTGAAGGAAGGGCGGGCTTCAAAGAGCCCTTTTATTAAAACACCTCACCGAACTTGAGGTTTGAAGTGATACATGATGTGGAAGAGTAAGAATTCCACCTTCCATTAACACAGTTCCGCATTGTATACTGACATAGATTGTGTGCAATGTCATTAACTGGTTTGGGTACATACTGAAACTGAATATTTACAAAAGAGTTAATCATGTTCTTAATCAACAGAATATTAGATCTAATGCTCCAAGGAATATCAATTGGATCTCCATTAATTGGCTGAACTACACCCGAAGCATCTCCTTCGATGATAACTTGACTTATACCCAATCTGTTAGCCAACTCTACACCCAATTTGAAAGCTTTCGATTCTGCAATGAGCGCTGAAGCTGCATCAAAGGTGATAGTAGCAGAACCCAAGTAGATACCCTGGTTGTCTTGAGCCACTGCTCCTGCAGCACCTTTATTCGGTACAAAAGTCGCATCAACATTGATCTTAATAAAGTTGTGAGGAGGGCATTCCCAATGGAGAGAATTTCCAGAGTCGGTTAAACCTTCAGATGTTATCTTGTCAGAAACACATATATTAAAATCCTGCAGTATTCTTTTGATAATTAGTCCTGCAGAGAAGGTTGCACCAGAAAAAACAATTTCATATCTCATTTTCCATAGATTCCGTATAGTGCAGAGACCCAGACTCAAACTAAGGATTGGTTGGGTAGAAATGTTGTCTGGTTACTAAATAAGAAAATGAAACTGCATCAAAAAAATAAATAAATAGTTGTTATACAAGATACAAAGGCATACAATAAGTGACATAATCAACTGGATAGGTAATATGATTTAAAAGAATTTCCCTCAAAAGCTGAAGCTGAAAGTTATCGGTGAAGAAGAAAATTTTTTATCTCTCCATTAATCCTTTCTTGCGTACCTTTCTGGCTGCTTCCATTTCAAATAACACCTTCTAACATCCCTTAGTTTTAGCTCACGGATCTTTTCCAAATGTACCATTGTGGAATTTCCAGTCTTCAAACCATTTGTCTTCCTCTAACTCTAGCACTTGGAATTCAGCATGTACCTTCTTCATCTCTTTAAAGCAACCCCAGATTATGTGTACCGTAGAAACTAACATGAGGGTTACTAAAATTGGAGATAAAATAGGTTCCTTTAATATATTTTTAGTCTCCTCCAATGTCTCAACCTATAATTTTGAAATGAGCTTGTAATTGTCCATCAATTCATCAACACCTAAGTAGGCGCACAAATTTTTTTGCATACAAAATAGTAACATATATAAATCAATTTATAGGATTCAATCATACAAAATTTGCCATTCATCTGTTTCACACAATTTTAGCTTCAGATGTGCAATTAATAACGTATTTTGTACCAAACACAATATTGTAACTCGAGGCGCATCAAGTATTTGTAGCATACACAAGATGTAAGTGAAAAATTAATACAAAGGAAAATTATAATGAACGATTCATTTTTTAGAGCAAGCATTATGGTGGCCTAAGCCTTCTCTATTGAATAGAGAAAGGGGAAGGCAGAAATGGCGAAAAAATGGCAACCACGGTGGTCTTAGCTATTTGGAGACGGAAATTGGATTTCCGCAGCTTTTCTGTGCGGAAATCCGATTTCCGTAAAAAAAATTCTGCGGAAATCGGATTTCCGCACAGTCAAAGTTTGACTTTTGACCTGCGGAAATCCGATTTCCGTAAAGAAGAGGTTTTCATACAGGAACCCTGCGACCTGAACTTCATTTCTCAACTTCTCCACTCTCTCTTCTTCACTCAAAGAAAATAGATAATCGCCCCCTTTCGATTTTGAAGATAACCAGTTAGAATTTTTCCGTGATATTATAAGGGTTTACTAACATTTCGAAGGCGATTCTTTTGCATCATTCAATTTGAAATTTCATCAACAAGGTTAGTAAATCTTATCTAGGGTTTATACAATCCAATTTTAATTTGATTATCATGATTCCTTTGATTTTAGAATGAATCGTTAAAATCCATTGATTCTTTGTTGTTGTATGGTGTATTTTTGATTAATGCTTGTGGTATTGAAGTAGTTTGGTGTTGAATGTATAAATTGACTTAAAATTCATGCTTGTAAAGGTGCAATGAGTTTGATTCGTGGGTGTTTGAATGCGAAATACGGTCTCAATTTTGCTTCATCGAGTGATGATGATGAAGAAATTATTTTACTCCATCGCATGGTAGAATTGGATGCCCGGAGACATAGGATTAGACAACCGGTGCCTATCCAAGTGCAATCACGCCAACACCTATGGCGTAATAGAAAGAGAGCTGATGCTCAAATGATGTATGATTACTTTACAACTAATGGGACTTATACTCCAAGACAATTCAAACAACGTTTAGGTATGAGTCGAGGTTTGTTCGAGAAAATTCTCTTCAAACTTTGTGAAGAGGATGAAGAATGGCCACAACGTCTAGATGCATCTCGTATTCCGGGACATTCTCCTCACATGAAGATGGTTGCTGTGATGAAATCTTTGTGCAAAAGTATTGCTGCTGATAGTCTAGATGATTACACTCGTATGGGTGCAACCACAACATATTACTATGTAAAGAGATTTTGTGCCAACATATGCACCATATTTGGACCTAGGTACCTGCGAGAACCTACTGCCGAAGATGTTAGAAGGTTGCTAGCAAAGAATGCCGCCCGTGGATTTCCTGGAATGCTTGGTAGTGTGGATTGTATGCATATGAAATGGAAGAATTGTCCGGTTTCTTGGCAAGGAATACATAGAGGCAAAGAAAAGGTTAGTACTTTGATATTAGAGGCGGTGGCTTCATATGATTTATGGTTTTGGCATGCTTTTTTTGGAATGCCCGGCGCAAACAATGACTTGAATGTTTTGGCCCACTCTCCCCTTTTTGATTCGCTTCTTAGTGGTTACTCTCCTCCGGTTAACTATGTCATCAATGGACACCAATACAACATGGGTTATTTCTTAGCTGATGGTATCTACCCGAGGTTGAAGACAATTGTACAAGCTTACCCCGTAACACTAGACATTCCGGAATATGTTAGGTTTAATAGGTACCAAATGGCCAAAAGAAAGGATGTTGAACGTGCTTTTGGAAGTCTTCAGGGTAAATTTAAGATTGTTGGTGAACCATGCAAGTATTGGAAGCAACATGATTTGAATTTGATTATGAAATGTTGCCTTATTTTACACAACATGATCATTGAACATGAACGTCGAGATGCTGAATGGGCTGCAGTTGTTCCAGAAGTGAATCGGGTACCAACAGGCCCCACCAATCACTACTCGAGTCTTCAAAATGAAGAATATTACCACATTTTAAGAGCTGATCTTACCGCTCACATCTTTGCACTACCTGGAAGAGGTGAAAGAATAGACTTTGACTCAGATCTTAGTAGAAGTGATTCGGAATATACAACTCCGAGTTCAGACTGTTACTCATCTGTAGACTCTTTTTTCTGAAGATGATGTGAGTGTAGACTCTCTGAAGCTTATGATGATGATGATGATGATGATGATGATGATGAAGCAACAGGGGGTGGTTTTGAAGCAACTAATGGTGTTGAAGCAGCAGGGGGTAGTTTTGGAGCAGATGATGGTTATGGAGCAGATGATGGTTATGGAGCAGATGATGAGGTAGTTGAACCCCTTGATTAGTACTATGTTGTAACTTCCTTTCCAATTGAATTATGTTTTAATTTTTATCTGGATTTGAATTACTGTTAGTTATATAAATATTATCAAACCATTTATATTAGAAAGGAAATTTTCATTAATTAATAACGTAGATTTAAACATCCGCTCATTCGAAGGTGTTCGTTACACTTTTTAGGAGGAAAATTACGAATGAGTATTCCTTATAGGAATTACATTGACATCTAATTACTTGAATAACGAAGTGCAATGGTAATGTGTTCATAATACTTCGAAGGTTTTGAGAAAATCCTTTTGCTCGTGGTAATGTGCTTCGTACTCGAATTCCTTTCCTTTACTTTGTTTCCATACCTTCAAAGTCCTGGCATAAACTTCATCCTCCGTAACATCTTTCCCAAGAAAATCTCGGGCCAATCTCCCCAAGTGCATAAAATCATGAACGTTTTGACGTATTTTCCACCATCGTTCTGAGAGGCCTCTTGCATCGCGCACATATTGGTTTTGAAACTTGAAGTCATCTTCGATATACTTAAACAGGGAGCTCCACTTGACATCCCCACGACTTTTTTGTAATCCATAATAGTGGATCACGTCTTTACAAAGACGTAGATCTTCTTCCAACGTAAATGGAGCGAAGCTTGGTTTGATTCGTGTTGATGGAGGAGGAGATAATGGTTTTTGAGATGGAGAACACGTATAGTAGTACTGATGAACAAACTTATCAGTCATGTTTCGATAACGTCTACGAGGAGGAGATGCTGGAGGAGGTGTTGAGATTGATTCATTTGGTTTGCGTAGTAAAGATAGTATCTCTTGTGGTGATCGAGTTGGCCTCCTGGATTCATTTGACGATGAGCTTGACATTGTAGATTGATTGAGATAAAGGTTTGGGAAGAAGGTTTAGGAAGAAAGTTTGAGAAGAAGAGTTATCTATGAAAATGAATGTTTGTGAAAGAGTCTATTTATAAAGATGAGTACCCAACGGATAGTTTTTTTGAATTTTGAATTTTGGGGATTTGCAAAAACTAGCCGTTATGAGGTGTAAAGAGAGTGTAAGAACTACTTTTACTCAATTAAAATGACACAAGTAAAAAAAAAATAACCCAACTAACTAAATTTTTCATTAATGGAAACAACAACTACAATGGAATAAGTTTTCCTTAATTGAAACAACAACTACATTGCAAATATGAAAATAAACAACAACTAATCTACTAACATTGCTCTAACTTTCATAATTGAAACAACAACTACATTGCAAAGATGAAAATAAAAATGTTGCCCTAATTTTCATAACATTGCTCTAAAGAAGACTTATATTCCATAATCATGTCCAGCGATTGCAATCATTATTTCATAACATTCACCAAACTTGAATGCCCGGTGGTTGAGGTCACAGAATCGTGCCAGAGCTTGTAAGACCAATTGTCGGCGTGATGTAACTCTATGTCTCCGGCGAATAGCATTCATAATTCTTACAAAATCCAAGATGTCTCTACTAATTAATGCCCATCGGTTGCTAATTCCATTTTGATTTCTACCTCTTGGATTATTTGTGGCTTCCACAAACAAACTAAAAACACGACTCCAAAACGGCGTCTCTCCTAGTAGCCCCTCAACATTTTCCATTGATACACGGATGAAAGAATTAGTAATAGCACGATCTTCAAACTCGGTATAATTAGTCGCCATATCGATTTTTGTGATGAAAAAAAATTGAAAATTTGAAGGGAGAAAGAATGAATCAATGGAAACAAGATTGATTGGGGTGAATTTGTCAAAGAGAGTGAATTTTCTTATATAGAAGAGATCCCAACGGCTATTTTTTTTTGAATTTTGAAAAAAAGAGTCGTTGGGGATCTGACGGTCATGAAAAAATAGAAAGATGGATGGTTAGATGTTGAGGTGTAGAGGGGGTGTGAGGAAAAAAAGGTCAAACGGTATTATTTATGGGACGGAAATCCAATTCCCGCATGAATTCTGGGCGGAAATCGGATTTCCGTAAAAAGTTTTCTGCGGATATTGGATTTCCGCCCTGCGGGAATTGGATTTCCGCCTCGCTTCTCTATTGCTATTGCCTGCTACGAACCCGTAGCAGGCAATAGCAAAGCCAACCAATTTCTCTATTGAATAGGGAAATTTTGCACCATAGTAGTTGCATTTCTCTATTCAATAGAGAAGTCTCTCCAAATAGAGAACCATAGTGCTTGCTCTTAGGTTGGAAGAGAAGATTTTATGCATGCATGGAGAGTTTACACTAAACAAGCACAATAAATAGAATAAAAGAGAGGAAAACAATTATCATATTGTGGTAGTGATGAAAAGAATACATATGGAAAGGTCGGGTTTTGTAATGAAATAAAATTGATATTCTTTTTTATTGTTAGGATAACTTAGTCATCCCTTATAACACAACCTCGATAGCTTTAATGGATTGCAGTTCCAAAGAAAAGACTGCAACCCAAGAACAACGCTTAAATAAAGGGTCCAAACTGAAAAACCTTCTCATTTTCTAACGAAGCCCACCCAAATACAAGCCCAGGATCCCATTTCTAACGGATTGCTTTAGATTAAACCAAGCCCAGTAAA
>JAJJMA010103653.1:0-15500 GCA_023529015.1 Papaver nudicaule | reverse complement strand
GATGGCCTTTTATTGCCCAAAATCAAGTAACTCTAAACCACGGAGTGCGTTTGCAATTAAGTTGAAACACTCACTTTACGGATTAAAGTAATCCGGACGGATGTGGTATACCCGTCTAAGTGATCATTTGATTGGGAAGGGATATAAAAATAATAAATTGTTCCCTTGCGTGTTTTGAAATGAAACAAGTTCCGGATTTGCAATTATAGTTGTCTATGTCGACGATATGAACATAGTAGGTACTTTTGAGGAAGTAAGAGAAACCGCAAACTATTTGAAATTCGAAATTGAGATGGAAGATCTTGGGAAAACTCGGATGTGTCTAGAACTTGAACAAGAACATCGAGATTGTGGAATATTACTCCACCGGTCAGCATATGTCCATAAGATATTCAGGCAACTTAATGTGGACAAAGTGTACCGGGCTAGCACTCCCATGATTGGTCGAACTTTAGATGTACGTAAAGATCAATCTCGTCCATAGGAAGGTGACGTAGATGTTTTGGGAAACGAATATCCCTATGTAAGTCAATAAGCGCATTATTGTACTCATACAATGTACTCGACCAAGTATCTTGTTCTCAGTGAACTTGTGAGCTAGATGTAGCTCAGCGCCAACGCAACGTCATTGGAATGGTATCAAGAATATCTCTAGATACCTAAAAGAAACCATTGACATGGGTTTGTTCTTATCCCTATGAAGACGCAAGTAGAGTTTTCTAATGAACTTGCAAATTGTATTCCCATGATTACATGTGAAAAGTATAGGACTAACGGAATTGTCCGACTCCCATGATTGCAAAACTGCAGAGATCTAAAGAACTTGTCTGACTGCGAAGGACTAAAGGAAGTGTCTGCCTATATTGGACTAAAGAAGTTGTTCAAACTCCCATGAATGTATTGTACTAAACAAGTTGTCCTACATCAGAGGGAGCATCTGGTAAGTTGTACTCTTTTTCCCTTCACTGAGGTTACTTTTTCCCACAGGGTTTTGTTACTCAACAAGGTTTTTAATGAGACAACTGCAATACCAGAAGTGCAATCAAAAAGTTGTTGATTATGAAGGGACAATAATCACTTAGTCAACGAAAGTAATCAGGGGGAGATATGGTGAACTTATGGGTCATCACCTATAGTCACTTTCGAAAAGCTCATGACTAATGAAACTGTCTAGAGACTATACCCCAAACGAAATCAGGGGGAGATGCCGACATCAGGGGGAGGATCCAATGATATGATGCCGACATATTTTGATTCGAAATGTGAAACTGTGTTGTACTCTTTTTCCCTTCGATCGAGATTAGTTTTTCCCACAGGGTTTTCTTACTCGACAAGGTTTTTAGAGAGAACACGACCACAACTACACTTGTCGTATATGCTGAATGTTGAAGACTTGAAGACTGAATGGATATTACTGAACTGCATCGGAATCAAAGAAATGAACGCGATAGCATGTCAAGCGAAACAACTTCCAGCAAGAAGCAAGAGTGTTATTCAGCATGAGCAAAGGCGTACTTCTGGACTTATCGCGTTGTACTCTTTTCCCTTCGTCAAGGTTTTGTCCCACTGGGTTTTCCTTGTCAAGGTTTTAACGAGGCAACATATGGGAGTCTAACTCTGTTCTAAGTATTCTTAATATTGCACCCTTTTTCCAAGATCAGGTTTTGTCCCTTTCGGTTTTCCTGGCGAGGTTTTAATGAAGCAATTGACTTAGACACAATGGTCATTGACGAGCGAGCTACACTTGAAGAAATACATTTGAAGCTAAAAGAGAAGTCGCCTACCACGACCAACTCCAAGAGAGAAGCTTACCAAGACTCGAGACGTTATACTCTTTATCTTTTCAAGGTTTTGTCCCACCGGATTTTTCCTTGTCAGAGTTGTAGTGAAGCAATACATTTGGAGAACCACATTCGAAGCACTATATGTGAAACACTGTGTATAAAGTTTTGTTATTGAACCGCACAAGGGGGAGTGTTATAGGGCCCAAGGCCCATAGATGCGCGGTCCATATAGTCACTTAGGGTTTTCCCTTCTAGTATATAAAAGAGCCTATGTAATACTATTACCTCTTCTTCCTAATAAGATTATCCCTCACTAATCAGGGAATATTTGTCAAAACTTATCGACAATATTTATAGGCACTACCCTCAATTTCTTTTGTTGTGTTGATGATACCCATAATGACTAACTAGTGGTCTCGGGTTATTTTTTGTTTGGTACCTGCATACATATATGTGACCAATGATTGCAATTTGCTGGTACCTAATTAGCAATGTATACCAACACAGAGCCGCTGACAGCATCCAGACGAGTAGACTAAAATCTAACTTTAAGCTCTTTTAAAATAAAGAGCAACCTAGATAGATGGTGTGGCATTAATGCCATGCTTGTGCATTTCATCATAAGCACAGCCATAGGACTGAACTTTTGATTCTGAACTGACAATCAAACTTATGAAGGCACCCGGAATAAAACCACCAGCAACCATATATGGGTGTATACATACAAAACATGGGTTCTTCAAGTAACCTGATCGGATAAAATTCATTTAACCTAAATCTCTTGTACTGGAACCCTATAGTCGGCTAGAAAATTCTTCTCTCTGAAAATGTCACAAAATCTCCATACTCGAAGATCTGTTCTCTCTTTCTCTCGTATAACAGAGGGAACGAGATTGGATCAACGATTACTTACGATTGATTCATTGCTTCTTCAGTGTAAGTCTGGAAAGATTAAAGATGTTTTCATTAAGGCCCTCAACGACAAGGATTATCCAAAGAGAAGGCTCATAGGTAGATGAAACGAGGTGTTGAGAGTGTACAAGGTAATATTCAAGTAAATAAATGATTTTATTGCTGATTTTGGTGTTAATTTTGCTGTTCCTGGAAGCACCGATTTAGGATTAAATCTATTTTTTTTCTGTAATATCTGGGTGTGTTTGATTGTTAGTTACTACTTGTAATTCTAGGTTTTTATTGATTCTTAGTATTATTTAGTTCGATTCTTACTTTGTTGTTCGTTTTTGCAGCATCTGGAATTTTGTTTATTGAGAATGGCTAAACAGTATAAATGGGTTTACCTTATTAACAATTGCTTCTCCACAATTCTGATTCTTCAAGCTTCCGCATTAACAGATCCTTCTAATGGTAAATTAATACTTAACATCTTTCTTTTGATTATATTCTTCAATCTTTCATGTCTACTTTTGAGACGTTTTGTTGTTATGAAAAGTTTTTGGTGGATGAATGTGTTGGTACTACTACTAATCTACATACCAGAACCATAATTTATTGATTGATGATTTGGGTTTCATTTCTAGCCTACCCCAACTTGTTTGGGACTAAAGGGCTTGTTGTCGTTGTATTAAGGGAGCAGTTTAAAGGTTATTTATGAGCTAAACATTCTTGAACGCCTGATGAAAGTAAAAGCTCAGGAAATGGGTTCTCGAGTGTCGTAGATTATCCTAATTTTTTTGGCTGGATGTTTTGGTGTGTGTATCCGACTGAATGTATAGTCATCTAAGGTGATTATACAAAGTTAAGAGATCATATATGATGTGATTTTTTTTTTGGGTGAAATTCGATCAAAGTTTATATGCTTCTAAGTTTGCATAGTTGCTTAGAATTCATTTTATACTAAAAAAAAAATTCTGTGCCTGACTAGTCTGGGTACTTACTTAAATTTTCAGCATTTTGGTCATATTCTCTATTGTTTTGTTATTAGAACTTTTGTTGAAGAAACTTGGTGTTTTCTTTTATGATTTTCAGTTGCGGTTCATCAAGATCTGTATAAATCATTGAATCAACCACTACATTTGGTAGGATGGAAATTGAGTGGAAAGAGTTGATTCACTATTATGGAATCAGACATCTTCTGAGTATCAATGGGTCTGAACATTGTTTAAAAAAGCGCTTCGCATCACGCATTGATGCGCGCATTTTTGCGCATTGAAAAAAAATCGCATCGATGCGTTCGCATCTAGGTTTAGGTTAAGTAAAAAAAAAAAAAAAACTTAATTTTTTGATTTAGAACAATTTTAGGTCGTTTTACTTTGAATTTCTTCTATTGGATGGTTACTAATAATCATAATTTAGATGGGTTAAAAGAAATTTCAGGAAATTTAATCAAACAACGAAGAATTAAGAGTTTCAAAATTTTCCAGAAAAACGGGTCACATACGGTTAACACGCGGGCGAGGAAGACGAGTTCCATGGGTCGGGTCCGGAATCATCCATTTTCTGATAACAATTTATTTGCAACGAATATAAGCGTTTCTGAATGGGCCTGAAAACTGTTGCTGAATTGTTTTCAAACAGAAATAAGCGTTGCTTATTGCTAAAGTCATTTTTTCTTGGCTTTTTTGGTCTGATTTTGAGCGGTTATCTAGTAATTATATATTTTGCGATGCTACGCATTGATAGCGTATCGCATCACCGCATTACGCACTACTAGGATAGCGCATCGCATAACGCATTCGCTTTTTTAAACCTTGGGTCTGAAGGAGGATACGTCTTTGTGCGGAAGAGAAATCATGGATGTCTGGGATCGAATTTGTACTGCTCGGTATAATCTTTTATCTTTGTATCTCTCTTTTTATAGATAGAAAGAATGCCTCTTTCTGATTAAAAACTAAGAACAAAGTGGAATTTGTTGGTTATCTGAACGTGAATTAATACATCGTCTGAGGTGATTACACAAAGTTAAAAGGATCATGTATAAATAAACAAGGTTCAGAACATTGCTACAGATAATTCTTAGTAGTCATCATTATAAACTGTTATATATAAATGATTTCCCTAACTTCTTGCAGTATGATAATGAGCTCTATGTCTTAGCTACTGATCAAGGTTACATTAGCCAACCTGATCTGGTGCGGTGGAAGTTAAATGAGGTAAATCTCCTGGATATAACTCTCTGAAATGATTGATCTTCTTGAGCTTGTGCTTTTATTTATTATAATCTATTGTTTGAAGTATTGTATTTTAACTTGTATCCTCAATATTCATCAGGTCAATGGAGATACAGTTTTTATACAGGTGACTTTGAAATATTTAGGCAGAAAACTCAGACAAATGTGAGCATATCTCATCTAAAATAATGTTTTTAATTACTTCCTCATAGCTGAAACTAATACAATTTTCTTCTGCCTCAGAACTATCTTGCAAGCAGTGGAAGTTCAGTTCTAAGGTAGTCTTTCATATTTCTTTTATAAAAGAAATCTGTCTTTCCTTCGATCCTGAATCTTGCCTTAATAAAGCCTTCCCATGTTCCCTTTTCATTTAGGATGATTATCATATTGTACGTTTCAAATTGAAGAATGATATCCCTGATTTTATGTTTTCAGTAATGATGAGCAACTTGCGGCAGAGTAAGTCTGGAAAGATTAAGAAAGTTGATGGCTTGGTGGAATGCTACTTTTTATGAATTCCATATCCAATCACAGTATTATGGAGTTTGTAAAGCACAAAGGGAGAGCTGTTAAAGAAATTTCGTTGGTGTCTGCGTTATTTAGAATGATGGAAATATGGTTCTTAAGGAATAACAAAAAAGTGTGCAGTTCAAAAGGAAGTGTGACATTAGAATAACAATTGATATGCCGAACAGCCCTTATGTTATTTGCAAGTCTTAAAGCATTTTGGCGTGATTTCAGAAATGTTCAATTGCAGAGAGTGGTTGGATCTTACTTCAAGATTCCAGCCACGTATAGGCCAGATTCTTTGATAGGATGGACTATCTAAGGGTAATCCTGGCTTGTTCTTTGATAGGATGGACTATCTAAGGGTAATCCTGGCTTGTTTCGAGGTGTTTACTTGTAGACGTCAATCAGGGTCTTATGTGGGTGCTGCTTATGGTTGATATCGGCGTATCGCTACCAACTATCTTGCAGAGGTAATGCTTGTGATGTGTTGTGTATTGGTACGTACTTATTTATGCAGCAACTTGCCATTCAGTATTTTAAACATTATTTGTAACTCAGACAAAAAAATGGTTGTTTCTCATTTTATCGATTGACTGACATTTATAAGGCTTTTGTGTTATTTCTGTAGGGAATTTTGAGCTGTTTGTAGCAGTTTCTTCTTCTGCCATAATAAAAATATGGAGGATGTGAATCATGATGCAATAGACCATCTTCTAAACTCTTTGTAGCAAGTGAACTAAGGTGTCAGGTGTGGCTTTACATTTAACTGTTCATGATTGCTTGGCACCCAATTGTGCATTTTAAATGATTACTTTTGATTGGTCAATAACAATTTGTTTTGTTTTATCTATAACACTACAAGAATAACTGCAAATTGCAAGTCTACAAATATTTGTATAACTCCATGTTAAAGGATTATAATTTGCAACTTCTTTTCGTTGGTTAAGATGCACATAGAGCTAGAATTCGTGTAAACGTCCGTTGCTAGTAGAATTAGGCGTGCAGAAAAGTAGAGCTTAGTATTTCTGCAGCAAAAGGATTCAAGGCTACGAATGATTAACTCCCTTCCAGTTCTTTATTTTTACATTTGCCAGTGGTACTTCTGCAGTTCAGTCAGAGGGATTTATGTCTTCAAATGATATTATGGACATGAAATTAAACAATAAGCCCATGATAAAGGATATGAATGATGTCAGAACGTTGGAATTAAGATTTTAATAGAAACATGTACTCCCTCCGTTTCAAAAAGATAGGCACGTTTGACTTTTTTTCGAAAATTAAGGTTTGTAATGAACTAACTATTAGAGTTTTTTTTGTTGTTTTTTCTTTATGATTGGTTTATTGTTGAAAAGTATCATCGGTTGATAAGAAAAAAAATAATAAAAATAACTTTTATATTAGTTTTATTAAGTTTTTTTATTTTTGGTCAAAGTCAAATGTGCCTATCTTTTTGAAACGGAGGGAGTACACACTACACAGCCTTAGAAAGGTACCCTTGGTATATTACCAACGCTGTCATTGTCATCAATAGGTGTCTTAATAAAGCTTAACTGGGCTTTTTAAAATGCCTCAAGATGGTGCATAATGATTCCAACTGTTCGCAGGTCTGTTGTCATGGAGTAGTGACAGTCAATATCTCTGTACTCAGCATGCCAACTGTTCGATGGACGAGGGATATGAGGTGTCTAGAGCTTGCGGCGATATTGGTACAGAAGGAAGCAATATGCACAACAGCATGGTAGCTCCACTTGTACATGTGGACACCTTTGGGTGCTTGTTGCATGCGTCAGGGTCCCATTGCCATTTACATTTACTGATCCAAAATGGAACTTGGATGGAAGTTGAGCTCCTCACAAGGATAAAGACTCATTTTGCTGTGCTGCTATGAGCCCTCCCCTATTGCCAGTTTTTTGCGAAGAGGAAATGTCTAATCTTGCTGTGCTACCTTGAAATTTGTATATGATTCGATGATAATAGGGACACATTTTTACCAGAAAAGTTTTTATCATCTAATAACCATTAACCTTACTTTGGTGGTTTGGCCTATCTGTAAATGGTTCAAAGCCAATATGGTACCTTTTGAATACTAGATTGGACACCATAAGCAATGCTAAGCCTAAACTTGGAGTCACTGGGATAATCCGAAAATTTTAGATTATAAACTAAATTCAGAATGATTTCGGAAGGTATACATCTGTATTTTTTCATATAAATTCGCACATGAGTCTGCTGCATTATGCCCAAGTTAGACCAACTGACTATTTTTAGCCGGTTAATTGTTGAATTAGGGTCGAACTTATGAAGGCACCCGGAGTACTGAATTCAGCAGCATTCGTATGGGTGTGTGCATCCGAAACAAGGGTTCAAGTAACCTGATCGAGTAATGTATAAAATCGGTCATTTAACCTAAATCTCTTGTACTAGAACCCTAAAGTCGGTTACCAAATTCTCTCCTAAAATGTCACAAAATCTCCAGAGATCTATTGTCTCGCTCTCTCGAATAATTGGATCAAAGAAGATTACTTACGATTGATTCGTTGTTTCTTCAGTGTAAGTCTGGAAAGATTAAAGATGTTTTCGTCAAGTCCCTTAACGAGCAGGATTATCCAAAGAGAAGGCTCATTAGCTGATACTTCATTCTGCTCTAAGTGTACAAGGTAATATTCAAGTAATTAATGATTTTATTGCTGATTTTGGTGTTAATTTTGCTGTTCTTTGAGGTACCGACTTGTTGGAGTACTTTGATGACATTGTTTGATGTACTTGTTCAGTTTTCAAACTAGACTTTCAGTTTGCTACATTGTATTAATTATCTCCCCCTCAATCATAGATTCTCATAGATCAGTTAAGCAAGGCCCATAGGGTGGTCAATAGCTGGGCTGACAGATGAGGCTATTCGGATGAATAAGCTACAAAGTTTATTCATAGTGTAGTTCTAATCATGCACTTCCACTGCTTTTGAAATGATAAACTTGCATAAGATTCATATGATTAAAGTACCTTTTAATCTAATTTTTTTTCACTTTGTAATTTTTTTTTTTTTTGCTTAAAAACACCACTTTGTTTTTTCGTTTAGATATGTCGATGTTCCTCGCTGTGGCTGTTGTTGCAATCATATGTTTCATTTTGATTATATGACTGGTAACAAGGAGTCTTCTATGGGAAAAGATTTGTCAGTTTTTCCCAGTGACGTCCAATAAGAGGTAATGCATCCATCTTGATTAAGGAGCATATCTTGATTATTCTTCATGGGCTTACTCAATTTTTTTTTAATAGCTCTAGGCTATTGGTAGAAGAGAAGTTTAGTTCTAACCAGTTGCCGAAGGAGAAGCGTACCTCCGAGGAGTTGATTATGAGTGATAAGTTGGAGGAGGGTATAATACGATCCTTGGAAGCAGACGACAAATTCCTAACGGATCCCCTGATTTTTAAATAGATGAAGAATCTATTGAATTGGAACAAATCGATACGGATCGTACGCTTGAAATAACTGCAGACACTGGAAAGTTAAGAAAAGGGTATAATACAATTCTTTGTCTTGGCTTTACTTTTTCTATGACATTCATATGCACAATGGTGAAATGCCCTATCCTGACTGCATTTTCCATTTTTCTTCAGCAGGTCCAAGAACATCGAAAAGGGGAAGCAGCCCCTGGAGGTCCATATGCAATTCGGTGAATGTTCAACATCTCGACAATCTACAGATCTCAATCCGAATCGCAGCGAATGTACTTCATCTCCACAATCTCCGGTTCTCTTTCCCATGCAACTTCCACGTACTTCGTCTTCACCTCCACAATCTCCAGCTCTCTTTGCGATGCGACTTCCACGTACTTCATCTTCACCTCCACACTCTCCACACTCTCCAGTTCTCTTTCCGATGCAACTTCCACTTACTTCAATTCCACGATTCTCCGGTTCTCTTTAACAACTTCTCTTTCCCTGATTTTATGTTTTCAGTAACGACGAGCAACTTGCGGCAGATTTAAAGGATTAGGTGATTAGGTATCATGGAGTAAATCTAGAAAGATTGAGAAAGTTGATTGCTTGGTGGAGTATGTAAGCACAAAAAGAGAGCTGTTAAAGAAATTTCGTTGGTGTCTACATTATTCACAGTGATGGAAATATGGTTCTTAAGGAATAAGATCTATTTTGGGATGTTAATCCTAATGTGGAGCTTACTAAGGGAAAAGTGTGGCAGTTCACAAGGGAGAGTGACATTTGAATGAAAATTGGTATGTCGAACATCCCTTATGTTACTTGTAAGTCTTAAAGCATTTTGGCGTGATTTCAGAAATGTTCAAATGCAGAGAGTGGTTGGATCTTACTTCAAGATTCCAGCCACGTATAGGCCTTGCTTGGTGGGATGGACTATCTAGGGTTAATCCTGGCTTGTAATGGTTTACTTGTAGAAGTCAATCAGGGTCTTATGTGGGTGCTGATGGTTGATTGGGTATCGGCGTATCGCTACCAACTATCTTGCAGAGGTAATGCTTGTGATGTGTTGATACGTACTTATATATGCAGCAACTTGACATTCAGTATTTTAAACATTATTTGTAGCTCAGAAAAAAAATGGCTGTTTATCGTTATTGACTGACTGACATTTATAAGGGTTTTGTGTTATTTCTATAGGGAATTTTGAGCTGTTTGTAGCAGTTTCTTCTCCTGCCATAATAAAAATACGGAGGAAGTGAATTGTGATGCAATAAGACCATATCCTAATAAACTCTTCGTAGCAAGGGAACTAAGGTGTGGCTTTATATTTTACTATTCATGATTGCTTGGCACCGAATTGTGCAGTTTCAATGATTACTGTTGATTGGTCAATAACAATTTGTTTCGTTTTATCTATGACACTACAAGTACAACTGCAAATTGCTGTATCACACCTCCATGTCGTTGAAGAATTATAAGTTGCAACTTCTTTTTGTTGGTTAAGATGCCCATAGAGCTAGAATTCGTGTAAACATTGGTTGCTAGTAGAATTAGGCGTGCAGAAAACTAGACCTTAGTACTTCTGCAGCAAAAGGATTCAAGTCTGCGAATGATTAACTCCCTTCCAATTCATAATTTTAGCCAGTGGTACTTCTGCAGAGCAGTCAGAGGGATTTATGTCTTCAAATGATATGAAGGACATGAAATTAAACAATAAGCCTAGGACGAAGGATATGAACGATATCTGAACGTTGGAAATAAGATTCTAATAGAAACTCCCTTTAGTATATAACCAACAATGTCAATAGGTGTCTTATAGAGCTTAACTGCGCTTTTTTAAATACATCAAGATGGCGCTTCTTTAAATACATCAAGATGGTGTCTGATTCCAACTGTTCGCAGGTCTGTTGTTATGGAGCAGTGACAGCCAATATCTCTTTACTCAGCATGCCTACTGTTCGATGGATGGGGGATATGAGGTGTCTAGAGCTTGCGGCGATGTTGGTGCACAAGTAAGCAATATGCGCGCAACATCATGGGATCCAGCGTGTCTGACTTATTTTGTGGCCACTATTGGGTGCTTGTATCATGCTCCCACTTGTACATGTGGACACCTTTGGGTGCTTGTTGCATGCGTCAGAGTCCCATTGCACCATTTACAATTACTGATCCAAAATGGAACTTGGATAGAAGTTGAGCTCCTCACAAGGATAAAGACTCATATTGTTGTGCTGCTATGATCCCTCTATTGCCAGATTTGTGTGAAGAACAATAAGATGACGAGGACGATGCAGATTCAAATGTCTAATTAACATTTATCTTGCTGTGCTACCTTGAAATTTGTACATGACTATGATAAATTGGGACAAATTTTTAACCAGAAAAATTATTTATTGTCCAATCACCATTTATCTCACCTAGGTAGTTTGGCCATGTGTAAATGGTTCAAAGCCAACATGGTACCTTTTGAGTTGAAATTTGGAGCAAACATTACAAACTGATTTGGGATGTTTCTGAACCCAAGGGTTCTTATTTTCCGATCTGGGATCATCCGAAAATTCTAAAGTTAAATTAGAACAATAATTCTATTAAGCCCACCAAGTCAAACCCACCGTCAAACCCACCTATGACGTGGCATTGACTTGGTTGACTTTTCAGTTTTCCCCTTTTTATTTTTTTTTCTCACGTTATTTTTTTTTCTTTTTTCTTTAATTTCGTTTTTTAAATTGTTTTAAAAGGAAAAAAAAACGAAAACCAAAGATAGTATTCGAACAAATCAAAAATAGGAAAACAAAAAGAGCTTCCCACCGCCGTTAGAAAACAGAATTAGTGTGGAACTTAATAACATCGAAGACGAAGAAGAAGAACTATCTCTTGGTAATTCATTATTAAGGTTTGATTATACATGATTTCATAAATCATAGTTATTAAAAGTAGATATTTGGGTTTGATTATATATCATATGTGGTTTTAGGGTTTGTCAATTTTAAATCAATATGATTTTGAGAGAAAGTTATATGATATTGAGAGAAAGTTGTCTGTCTTGGTGCATATCTAGATGGAAAATGTCCAGCTTACCGGAATCATAAGCGTAGATATCATTAGATGTTCTTCATGCTTTGGTAGTGGTAGTTATTTCAAAGAGACACTTTATATACTGTCAGACATTGTGTCTATGGAATGCTCAATTGCTTAGAGAGTAAAAATGTCCCGACTCAACGAAGCTTGAACAGGGATATTCAGTCGTGAATGGAGCTGAAACCGATAACCATAATAGAGGAGAATACGGTCGGTTGTTGGTAAGTCTCGATACTACTCCTTTAAAATGGTACTAGTTTCTGCTGTTAGTGACTTGGACTGATTACACTGATCATAAATGAGAGTATTTGAATGATTCTTAACTTAGAGTTTCTACCTCTTTTATCTTTGCTCTGTCATAGATCTGTAGTTACATTACGCTGCTTATTGTCAGCAAAATAATTTACATTTTGACATCAGCTTGCCCTACAACCTAAACTGTCATATTTTGTAAATGGTTCTTAAACTTAAAGTTTCCACCTATTATGTATATTTTCAAGCTCATAATACTTAGTCTTTTTATGTTTACAGCAATTGGCTGAAAATCAAAGAGTCGGAAATGTAACGATGCAGTTCCAGGCACCTCAAATATCGTCCTATGGAAACATTAGCAGCGGTGCAACTGCATATGGAGTCTCTTATGCGTCTGGATACGTAGTACCTCAAGCATGGAGCAGTTCACATTTCGCAAATGTTGTACCGACGTATGAAAATACCCACTTGGGTGGAGGCGAGAGTATGGAACATAATGTGATTCCATTCCAAGCATATCTTGGCGACGAATTTATCCGAAGGCAAAGTTAGTTCTCTAGAAATTTTTTCAGTCTGACAATGGATTTTATTTTTTCCTGGGGTCTTTTATCAATTTTTGCACCTTGCTAGTTGCTGTTTATTTTGTGAACTCTTGACTCTTTAAGTTTAAAAACGCACTTGTTGTTTTACAATCAATCCAGAGATGCCTGTCAATATATATCCAAACTCAGAACTGCCTGTCAATATGGGACTCCCAATAGGGGAATGCACATTTTGCAATTGCAACATCAACTGTAAGCGGATATACATATAGAAAGATTCAGGCAAAAAAAAAATTATTGATAACAAATAGTATATATACACCTACATGGGGAGACATCAGAAAGCCTATCCCCGACAAAAACTAAATACATAAGATGGAAAACAATAACAGATGCCCTCTGAAAGCACATCTGCAGTTACTAGTAAGCGACATGGTAGAGTACAGATTCTATGAGTACATATAAAGAACTAAAAAGTGCAAGTAAGTCCCAGCCAGTATGTATTCCTCGCATTGTGAAAAATGTAACGTAGACATTCTGGCATAAATCTAACATTAGCAGCTTCATCCCCATATTAGAAGATAAAGACCCATGTAATACATAGAGTATTTTCCTCTTCTGCACTTCTTGCTGTTCTTTGGGAGGCCTGTCAGATTGCATTATGCATACACAAATCTAATCATGAAAGGAAAAGCACAATTTTGCAAATGGTACGTACAGACAATTGTATGCATATCCAAAGGAAAATATCTTCATCAGCTACTAGTAAGAATTCTACGTCCTTATCCCAAACATTGAACCGTAGTTCTATAAATAGAGCACTGTTATACAAGTATTATACATTCGATCATCTATCCAGTTACAATTAATTATCTTCTCTTTGACAGCGAGATAATTGTATCATTTAGCTAACCCGAAATGGCAAAAAGTATTTTTTCTACAGGTTTTTCTTTTCTTGTAATGATAATGATGATAGCATCAACGGTTGTCGACGCAGTAACTCTAATATTCATGTTAGAAAAGATACATGAGACTTTCCACAGGGCTAGCAAACACAAACATCAGCAGAATAATTCGACTGAAAATACTTTGCACTATAATCTAAGCTTTCTTCCTTGAACAAATTTTGAAGTATCAGTGGAGTACCGTATCTGTATACGGGTACCAGCCATATTCTCAAGTATCGACGCAACCCAGCTTATAACCATGTAACCCTTTGTAAGGTGGGTAATATATGCTTGTGAAAGAACAACTTTTATGTGGGTATTAAACATATCCAAAGCATTATGCTAACCAATCATTTTTGCTTCAATATGTAAGTCTTCAGTATGTACGTCTTACCCTTTGGAAGAAGGAAAGGTGCAATAAATTGGTAGAATTCCTATTATACTGTGCTTGCATCTACTGGCATATGGTATATCACTCATATCCTAGTTTTTGAATTCTGTTATCCCAAATGTGAGAACCGGGAAATTAGGTAAACTTAGAGATGACAGAATGTCTTACATATCAGGCTATGTCAAAACACCGTCATTGTAAGGGTAACCACGCAAGTAGTACAGGATTCAATACCTTGTTGAGGCTTTTGTACAAGTCATTGTTTGTTTGGATCATTCCTCCGCCAATTGATACTGCACTTCACTCTTGGCCTTACCCTTAAGCCAACACCTGAAAATCTCTTTCCATCAAATCTATACCTGCTGCAATTGTGTGGAATATGAAGTATGAGCAATTATAAAGGGTTGTTTTGAAGAAACTCAGAGAAACTGACCAATTAAAAAGTAAAATTAAACTGATAAACCAGATTCAGTCGAAAAAAAAAACAAGAACCCAATTTGAAATTAACAAAATAAAATTGCAGATTGTTGTTACAGTATTTTACCTTGTAAGGATCCATGGGAGATTTTGAAATCTTTGAGATGTTTCCTGGAAGACGACATCGAAGAAGAGTAAGGAAGAAGAGTAAGAAAACCCCAAATTTTTTTTTCTCTATAAAAACGAAAAAAGAAAAAGAAATTAAAGAAAAAAGAAAAAAAATTAACGTGAGAAAAATAAAATAAAAAGGGGAAAACTGAAAAGTCAACTAAGTCAATGTCACGTCATAGGTGGGTTTGACGGTGGGTTTGACTTGGTGGGCTTAACAGAATTATTGAATTAGAAACTAAATCCAGAATAATTTCGTATTTTGTTCTTCTTTTCTGGCCAGCAGCTGCGTTTTAGTATTGCAGCTCAAGTTAGAAAAAATGATCGCACATAGGTCGAACTTATTATGAAGGCACCCAAAGCAGTGAATTCAGCGGCATTCATATGGATGTGTGCATCCAAAACCAGGGTTTCATGTAACCTGATCGAGTAATTTATAAATAAAATCGGTCCTTTAACCTAAATCTTATTCCCAACCCTAATGTCGGCTACCAATTTCTCTCTGAAAATGTCACAGAATCTCCATACTCGAAGATCTGTTCTCTCTTTCTCTATATTAACCCAAGGAACGAGATTGGATCAAAGAAGATTACTTACGATTGATGCGTTGTTTCTTCAGTGTAAGTCTGGAAAGATTAAAGAAATTGTCGTGAATTATCTTAGCGACCTGGATTATCCAAAGAGAAGACTCATAGCTAGGTTCCACCAGGTGCTGATAATGTACAAGGTAATATTCACGTAAATTAATGATTTTTTTTGCTGATTTTGGTTTTAATTGAGGTACCGATTTAGGATTGAATCTAAAAAAAAAATCTGTAATTTCTGGGTGTTTTTGATTGATTCTT
>JAJJMA010103651.1:0-12429 GCA_023529015.1 Papaver nudicaule | reverse complement strand
GTGCGGTTTTTATTTATTCAATCTTTCTACGAGTGCTGCTTACATAAAAAGTTGCTTTCTTAGACGAGGTGTTTCATATGCTTTCCCTCCACTGGGGTTTTCAACTTCTGACCTTCGAGGTTGACCAAGCTATACGTGTCGTTCCCCAGTTGTTTTTCTATGACGAATGGCCCTGCCCAGAAAGGTTCTTGTTGAATGTTCCTTCCTTCGCTAGCCTCGCTCAATTGTTCATTCGGAGTCTGGAGGCAGCCTGCTGCTACGAGGAACTGTTCTTTGTTGTCGGGACGTTGGTCCTTTTTGTTGTTGTCTTGCCTGATGCTTGCCATTCCTGCTTCTGTTTCAGCTATGAATTTCTCTATGCTTTCATCTGTTATCCTTGGTTGTTTAGTTTGCCCCGAGCATTCCTTGCTACCTTCTTTGGCCTGAATGTCTATTTCATTGCAGGCACGAGCTTTGGAAGGGTCGCCTGGTATCTCCGCGATCCCTCGTGGAGTTGCAAACCTGATCCTCTGATGCAAGGTTGCGGCTACTCCCATAATGCCATGCAACCACGGCCTTCCCACGCTAGCGTTATAGGGAGAGTCTATGTCAACTACGCAAAATAAAGTTGGCTGCTTTTGTCTGCCAACATGAATTGTTATCATTAGCTCCCCCCGAGGTGTCGATGGTTTTCCATTAAATCCGAATATATTATACGATGAGGGCACCAAAACAGCTTTTTCCCCCTTCATCTTATCATATGTTTGTCCAAAAAGTATATCAACGGAACTCCCAGGGTCCACGAGTATTCTTGGCATCGCTACCTTTCCCATTTGGAGGGTGATGACCAAAGGGTCGTTGTGTGATCTTCCCTCGTTGGGGATGTCTGCTGCAGAAAAGAATACAGGTTGCTTTTGCCATTCTTCTAGATGATTCTTCGTGACTACGCTTAGTATTTCCTTTCCCTCGAAATCCCTCTTATATATTCGGTCTGTTTGGATCCCTTCGAGGCCCTTTGTGTGAACGATGGAATTACAGGCGCCGAATCTCGGAACGTCTCTATCGATAGTTATCACATAAGCTTCATGCTTCGGCTCCTCCTTCGGCTGTGGCTGATTTAGAGGGGGCTTTGGCAGCTCCAGAAGGTGTTTGAATTGTTCCCTGGCTATGAAGAAATAAATTTGGTCTTGTGCCGTAACGCAATCTTCTGTCGTATGCCCGTAAAATTTATGGAACTGACAGTAGTCCCTTGAATTCTTTGTGTGCTTTGGTTGATTACCCCTGCTTCTGGGATATCTTATTTCACCGGCGAATTCGGACTGCTCGATAGTCCGAAGAGCATCCTCGATGGGTACGCAAAGCTTTGGAAGTTTTCTATCGTGAAAAGCAGGGAATCCTGGCTTTGTTGTCCCAAATTTTCTGTTTCCTTATCCTTGCTGGTTGTTGTTTTCTTCAAATTCTCCTCGAGAGCTGTTTCCTCTGCTATCATTGTATTTTTGATTGTCGTGGTACTTGCCATCTCCGAATTTGCCTTCGTTTCCATAGCGACCATTATCCTCTTGTCTTCCTCGCTTCGACGGATCCCCCGATTGAGTATTCATTGTTTGACCTCGTTCTTCGAGTGATAAATTGTTTATTGAGTGGACCTGTTTTAGGATGGTTAATTTTCTTCCCCAAGGTTGCTTGTTCTTTGATTTCTTCCAAGGTGATTCGCTCCTTCTGGTATTTTCTGAGATCTTGTAACGTCTCAAGGTTCTTGGAGAAGAGCCTGTCATATAGAGGATGGTTTTTATCAAGAGCGTTGAGGAATGCTCGTACTTTGTCCTTTTCTGTAGCTCCGTTCCCCACCTCTACGCACTGTTCAGTCCATCTGTTTGTCAGACTCTTGGTGGACTCTCCTGGTCGTACCCGAATGCTGAATAACTTTTCCACCCCTGGCTTGGAGGAGTTGTTGTATAGGAAGTGTAGTATAAAGACTTTGGACAGCTCTTCGAAGGACGAGATCGAGTTGGCTGTGAGGTTGTCATACCAAGCAAGGGCTTTTCCTTTCAGTCTAGAGGGGAAATATTTACAGAGCACTTCATCTCTATTAGCGTAAGCCAGAAAGACTCGGAGGTACATTTTAATATGCACGGTCGGGTCTCCCGAGCCATCGAAGATTGATGTGAAGGTGGGCATAGTGCATTTTATAGGAATCGCCATCGAGAGAATTTCTGGACTTAGGGGTGAGCGATTGACATCATTCATTGCTTGCGTGAGTTTAATCCTGTCGCTTGATTGGATTCTGTTGTCGAAAAAATCTGCTCGGAGTGTCTTGATCTGGTCCAACATTGCTTGCTATAGGGCCCTAGCTTCGGCGTCCTTCTTCGTTTGCTTATCTTCGCTGAATATCTGCATGCTTTCCTTCGGATATACTCCTGGTTCGGTTTTTTTGCTTGATACTGTGATCCCGTGGCCTTTGCTGACGCCCTTGGTCTTGACGTATGTTTTGGATACATAGTGTTCCTTCGATTGAGATACATTGTTTGGGCGAGAGTGTCCTTCGCTGCATCCTTTATAGTTGGATGCAGACTTTTCTGCCACCTTTTTATTTGCTTCGGCTAGCTGCTTTTTTAGCTTCTTTATCTTTCGGTTTTTCAGGATTAACTTTCTGAATTGTGCAACTCTCGCCGTATTTTCTTCGGTTGGTTGGTGTTCAGGCATGTCGTTGTCAGGGACAGCCGCTTTGTCTTCGTCTTCATCTTCATCGTTTTCTCCATTTTCTTCTTGCATTTGCTGTCGAGGTAGTTCGTCAGCCTCTGGGAATCCTTCTCCCTCTGGGCCCAAGTCCTCTACATGCACTTCGTCCTCGTTTACGTGTTCTCTGTGTTGTATTGTGCTTGCCGCCACCTCGGGTGATAACCCTTTACTCGTCGAAAATCTGGTGTAATGCTGTCTCGAGGAACCGGTCCCTTGCCTCGATGATCCCACTCGCTGCTTCGGAGCCTGGTCAGATTTCGAAGCCATTCTGGTTGTGACCTGTCATAAGACAAAAAACCCGTGAGGTCCAAGGCGGCTACTGCAGTGTACTATGTCGGCCATGTAGGTATGTACGTTGCAACGGTTTTTATCGTGCGGGTTTTTAGCGTAGGTCGTATTCGTTCCTTTTAGATATATCCCTAACTATATATTTTGTCTTTTAGCCAAAACCATCTTTCCCAACGGTTTCTTCATAAAAGTTTATTTCCAATTATAGCAGGCACTTTGAAAACCCTAAAAATAGGTTTACAGTTGTTTTTTTTTCCCCCCATAATCGTTTTCTTATAGCTGACCTTAATTTTAAGGCATATATGATGAGAATCAACTACCATTTTTGAAATGGGTTTCGTCATGCCAAGGTTTGCAACCCTTAGTTGATGACCTTACCATCTGATGATTTGCTCATAAAACCCTTGAAGGATCTTTAGACGTTTAAGGTATGGGAGTGTTTTTAAAGAACAAGCTTTGAAGATCTTTTGAAAAAATGAGAAAATATATGAAAAATTGGAAAACCCGAAAAATCACAGGCAAACCCTAAGTTGTTTTAATCAGTCCCTGTTTCTAGCGCCAAACTGTATGAGTAGAAAATCTGCATAGGTGCATGATGTTCTATAGCCCTCAGATCTCACTCACACACATAGTCATTCAAACATGATTCAAGGTACAAAGACCTCAAGAACAATACCGAATATATGTAAAAAGACATTAATCAGAAGACTAAACGTATGAAGATTTGTATTTCAGTGTTGCAACTACATGGATTATGATCCTAAGGAGCTAGAGGAAATACAGACCTAATCCCTCTCTTGCCGCTTAGGTTACACCCAAAAATTCCAACCCTTACAATGTTCTCCAAGCTCGCTTTATATAGGCCGAGCATGGGTGGTTTACAGCTAATAAGACAAGGAACTCAATCGTGGTGGTGTCAGTCCTTGTCGAGTAAGGCGGTTCCTTCGACGGTACTCTGAAGATGGCTCTGGGGCTTCGGCCTTTGGGGCAGAGTCCGAATCCCTTTCTTCTGATTCTTCGTTCGGTGTCCTCGGTCTCACCTTTCTTTGGTTTGGTCCCGAGGCTTTGCTACTACTTCCTCTGGCGCGATCTTGCTCCTTGGATCTCTGACACGTGTCCCGAGGGGTTTTACCCTCCACGGTAGGAGTCACATATCCCATTTGCACACCACTCGCCGTTCGGAAAGAAGCAGGCCCAGCACGATCGAAGTTTCAGATTCGTCGGCAAAGTATGATGAGAGAGGTAGAAGGAAGAGAATATTCATCAGAGATGGCGAAGACTATGAGGGTTCGGTAAAGCAAGACAAGATGGATAAAGAAGTAAGGAAAGAGCTTCGCCGACTGAAAAGCAAGGTGGCGGCATTGGGAGGATCGTCAAAGGAGTCAAAATTTAAAACAGCGCTCTCAGAGGCGAAAAAGACGCCATTTAAAGATTGTATTACATATGGGCATGTATCTACAAGATTCGCCATGCCAAAATTCACATCCACCTTTTATGGAACCGGGGATCCCGCTCAGCACTTGAGAAGTTACAAGCGAGATTTGGCGGCATGGGTAAACTCATACCCCATCATGTGTATGGCATTCCCCGCCGCTCTCAAAGATGAAGCTCTGGCTTGGTTTGATGGGTTGAACGAGGGTAAAATTGGTTCCTTTAGCAAGCTGGAGAGCAAGTTTTTGCGTGCTTATATTCAGAACAATAGAAGTCGCCCAGGCGTGGAAAGATTGTTTAACATAAAAAAAAGACCGTCAGAGACGTATCGAAGTTTAATTCAAAGATGGAGGAAGCTATGCAGCGAAGTGGGCACGGCGTTGTCTGATAAGGATAAGATAAAAGCGTTCATTAGCTCCATGGAGACGTCAGACCCAATGTACCAAAGTTTATTCTGGGATGCGCCAAAGGACATGAAAGCTATGAGAGCCAAACAAAATGAATGGATAAACTATGAAGAAATTCAGGCAGAAGAGCTTCGCTTAAAGAAGGAAAGAGCAAAGCAGATCCACTCGATCAACAGTTACTCCCTGGAGGAGCAGGAAGAAATAAAAAGAGAATGGCAGAAGGCAGAACGACAGAGATTGGCAAAGGTTCCTTCTTCGGCGATGGTAGTACCGGAAGTGGTGAGGCAGCAACAACAAGTAACCGCCGATCAACACTGGAGTTCTCAAAAGCAAGACAATTATGATGGCAGAGATAGAAACGATAATCGGGGAAGAAACAATGGAAGAGGTGGACGTGACAATCGGCGAGACGGAAATGGTGATAGGAGGTACAACGGCGATAATCGAAAATTTGGTAGAGGAAACCAGCAAACTTTCCAGGACGCTACATTACCAAAGCTACGCATTTCTTATACTGATGCATGGGGGCAAATTGAGAATTCAAACTGCAGAGACGATATTCGCTATCCTTACAATAGAGGAAACCCCCAAGTCCCGCCAACTAATACCAATTACTTTTGTCAGTTCCATTTGTTCCACGGCCACTCAACAGAAAATTGCACTGACGTCCAGCAAGAAGTCCACGGATTCATTCGCTTAGGAAAATTCCAAGACTTTCTAGAGTTACCACCGCCCCCACCGCTCATGGTTCAACCAATTCAGGCTATTCAGGCTCCAAGCGTGTATGAGGTGAAGGTGGAACGTGACTTGTTGGAGTTGGATTGCTTTTCCATTGTACATTCAAAGATTACAAGGGATGGATTCCATGACAATGTTCTGTCCAGAGTCCACAAGTGTGATAGGCTGGGAAATGAAATCTGTAGTGTTGCCGCTAATCAAGAGCCACTATTGGATTGGATGAAAGCTTGTGTGGGTTTCTCCGCCGATGAGATACCACCTGAAGGGAGAAACCATAATAATCCTTTGGTCCTCACTATTCAAATGGGAAGATTCAAATTACCCAAGGTCCTTATTGATCCGGGCAGTTCGGTGGACATTCTTTTTAACTCTGCATATGAAGCAATGAAAGCGAAAGACACAAAAATCCCTTCGCCGACAGTTTCATCGTACAACATTTACGGATTCAATGGGATTGCTTCTAAACCAAAGGGAGAAATCGAGTTCAAGATTGTCATCTGTGATGATTTCGCTTTGGACACTACCCTTTGTATCGTGGACGTTGATTCGCCGTATGCTGCAATCCTGGGGAGACCATGGTTACATAGCCTGAAAAGGGTGCCCTCTACTTATCATCAACGTTTAAGGTTTCCAACACCTAAAGGAGTCGCCGAGTATGTGGGAGATTTGGCAGTAGCAATAGCTTGCAATACGGCGGACATACAAATGCGCGAAAATAGGAAAGCTAAAATTATTGAGAAGAAGAAACAAGGTAAAGTAGCCTTAAAGGAGCAGGAGATTCAGGACTTCATCACCGATCCATCAAAATACGTGCATTCGGTAAATTCAGCAGAAGATTCGGCGAAACCTGAAGGGAAGACATTATAGCAATTAAAGGAACCATCGCCGATGGGAGAACCTGAATTACATTTTACTGCGGTGGAACCCACACGAGATATAAACATCGGCGAAGAGAAGGATCCAAAGACGGTGAAGATTGGCACTCTGTTAAGTGAAGATGAATCGGCGAACCTACAAGCGCTACTTAAAGAATATGTGGATGTCTTCGCTTGGGGTATGAATGAAATGCCAGGCATCGACCCGGCGATAGCATGCCATAAATTAGATATTGACCCGAAGATTAGGCCTTTCAAGCAAAGGATATGAAAATTGGCTCCAGCCTACAAAGAAGCAGTAGAAGCGAAGATCGACAAGATGAGGGCGTCTGGTATCATAAGCCCAGTACAATATCCTCAGTGGATAGCGAATATAGTGGTGGTACCAAAGAAGAACAAGGGAGTGCGAATTTGCATTGACTACAACGACCTCAACAGGGCGTGCTCAAAGAACATTTTCTCGCTGCCAAGTATCGACCAAACAGTAGACGCTACCTCGGGCCATGAGTTGCTATCCTTTATGGATGGTTACTCTGGGTATAACCAAATACCCTTGGCGGAAGAAGATCAGAAGCATATAGCCTTCTTCTCCACTAAAGGGTTGTTTTGCTATACCCGGATGCCCTTTGGATTGAAGAATGCCAGCGCTACTTATCAAGAGATGGCACAGAAAATGTTTGAAAAATGGATAGGAAAAACAATGGAGGTATATGTTGATGACATGCTAGTGAAGAGCAAAATAAAGCAGACTCATATTCAAGATCTCAGAGAAATATTTGATCACATGCGCATTACCAAATTAAAAATAAACCCGGCGAAATGTGTTTTCGGTGTAACTTCAGGGAAATTCCTAGGGTATGTCGTCACAAAGAAAGGTGTAGAAGCTGATCAAGCAAAGATCAAGGCAATCATAGATATGCCTTCGCCAGTGACTGTAAAAGATGTTATGCGACTCAATGGAACTCTGGCGTCGCTTAATAGATTCATCTCGAGATTTTCTGATAAATGCAAACTGTTCTTTCAGACATTGAAGAAGGGCGAAAAATTTAACTGGACTGAGGCACACAAATCTGCCTTCCAAGGCATTAAAAAATACCTCGCTACTCTTCCAGCGATTCAACCCCCAGAGCATGGCGAAGAACTTAGAGTCTATCTAGCTGCAACACCATTTGCCATCAGTGTTGTACTTGTAAGAACCAAAGGAGGGGAGACGCCTATTTATTACATCAGCAGAACGTTGCAGGGAGCATAGAAGAATTATACCAAAATTGAGTAACTAATCTTGGCATTAGTTTTCACATCTCAGCGGTTGCGCCCCTAATTTCATGCGCACCCTATCGTCGTTCTAACTAAGACTCCTATATAGTCGATTCTACACAGCTCTCAAAGAGTAGGGCGAATTGCCAAATGGAACACACAAATTGAGCAGTTCGGCGTTCAATATGAAATACGTACATCACAACGATCTCAAGTCATTGCATACTTCCTCGCCGATTTCCCAATTGAAGAAGAATAAGAAATATAAGATATCCATTTCTCGTTAGACGAGCAAGAAAATGAAATGCCAGAGCTTTTGAAATGCAGTCCTACGGGATGGGAGGTATATGTTGATGGCTCGTCAAATAAAGAAGGAAAAGGAATTCGAATTGTTTTTACTTCGCCGAAAGGGGCCAGAATAGTACACTCGATAAGGCTGGAATTCCCGGCGACAAACAATGAGGCAGAGTACGAAGCAGTCATAAACGCCATGAGGTTAATCATTAAAATGGGTATCAGCGATGTTAGATTGACAAGTGACTCTCAGCTGGTGATTCAGCAAATTTCTGGACACTACCAGGCATCAGATGCTTCTCTACAGAAGTACCTTAAACTTGCTAGGTAGTATGCACAGGAGATTCCTGGTATCAAGTTCCGTCACATCTGCAGAAAGGATAATAGGCACGCCGATGCCTTGGCCTTTATTTAATCTATGATGACAAATCCTGACATTACTTCAATAGTTATTGAGAGAGTGAGGCAATCTTCTGTGGAGGAACGAGAACAAAGGGAGGTATTGGTAACAGACACAGAAGAATCAGCGGAAACAGACTAGAGAACACCGATACGTTACTATCTGGATCGACTCACTTTGCCGGGGAAGCAGATCTTAGCTCATCAAGTCATTAGCAGATCGGCGAATTATGAACTTCGAGATGGAATACTGTATCGCAGGTCATTTTCTGGGCCATTGCTGAGGTGCGTATCGAGAGAAGAAGGCAAGAAATTGCTAGAATCAATTTACGAAGGAGACTGTGGTAATCATAGTGGCCAGCGAGCTTTAGCTCTGAAAGTGAGAATGCAAGGATACTATTGGCCTTGGATGAACATCGATGCTAAAGAATATGCCCGCCGATGTAAAAAATGCCAGTTGTATGGAAGAAGAATCAAGGCGCCAATAACATCATTAAACTCAGTACTGAGCCCATGGCCTTTCGCCAAGTGGGGCATTGACATCATTGGACCGCTGACTCCAGACTCAGGGCAGCGAAAATACATCATTGTAGCAACGAATTATTTTACCAAGTGGTGTGAAGCCAAAGCCATCAAGAAGAAGACTGGACAAGAAGTATTCACATTCATCTGGGAAAATATACTTTGCAGGTTCGGTGTACCGGCGGAAATCTGTACTGATAATGAAAAAGAGCTTGTGGGCGATAATATTAGAAAATTACTTGCTACCTATAGCGTTAAGCTGGGAAAGTCAACTCCATTGTACCCACAGAGTAATGGGCAGGCGGAAGCTACAAACAAGACTATTGGAATGGGGCTGAAGAAAAGGGTAGAGCCTCACAAGAAAGCATGGCGTGAGCATTCACACAATGTTCTGTGGTCCTATAGGACCACAGTTAGAGAAGCAACATGAGCATCTCCCTTTCTACTTACCTTCGGCGTTGAGGCAGTACTCCCTTCCGAGGTAATTTTACCAACAACAAAGCATGAAGCTTGGGAGAAGAACTTAAACATAGACTTGATTCTAGCGAAGCTGGATGATTTAGAAGAACAACGATTGATCGCCCTTACACACATGGAGAATTATCATCGGCGACTTTCTCGCGAATACAATAAACGAGTCATCCCTAGAGAGTATCAACCCGGCGAGTTGGTATTGCGAGAAATCCCTCCCTCACAGCGAAAAGGATGCAGGAAGTTGGAACCTGTATGGGAAGGCCCATACATAGTCAAGAGAGTAGCGGGGAGTGGAGCATACGTGCCTATTGATGAGCATGGCGTAGATCTAAAACTTCCTTGGAACGCCAAGTTCATCAAAAAGTATTATCCATGAGGAAACAATGTAAAAATCTGAAGTCTTGGGCGGGCATAATACCCAAGAAATCTTATTAGCTTATGTAAAACAACAACGAATAAGATCCGGGGACGTAGGTTTGCTATTATGCGCCGAACCCCGTTAACAAATTATCGTGTCATTTAATTTTCCGCTAGATATTCTCATCACGCTGATACACAAAGCCAAACGGCTTCGCCAAAATAACAAAGTAAGGTATACTGAGGCAAAAATGCCAAGGCTATAAAGCCATCTACTGAGGCAAAAATGCCAAGGCTGCAAAGCCATTTACTGAGGCAAAAATGGCAAGGCTACAAAGCCATCTACTGAGGCAAAATGCCATATACAAAAATCCTGACCAGGTATTACATTAAGGCCAAGTACCATCCTTGAAGGCATAAGGCCATGAGTCAATAACAGTAGTTAGAGCAAAATGCTCTCGATATGAAAGCTTACCTGTTTTATTGAGTGAATAACCCCCTTGTATAGTAAGCCCGACCCAGGCTAGCTGTAAGACCAGTCACGTTACTTATTGGTCTGTAAGTGTTTGGCGAATAAGACCATAGGGAGAAAGCCACCATGTAGCATCACCTGGCGAGAGCCATCGTGCAGTTAGCCTACTAGGCGACCCAAACACTTATAATAGGATCGCCGACGGGCACAAGTAATGGTTGTGGCTGGGGTGCTACCCTTGGAGCTGTATGCAATTGTTGGCGGTACAAGCACTGGACTTCATTCAATAACAGGTCAAGTCTCTAATGATAAACACGAGAAGTAGCACGTTGGATTCAAAAGAAAACCTTACATTACAAAATATAAGGTGGTGAAATTCGTTACAAAATGTCAAGAGTAAATCAACAGCGAGTCTAGCGGGACTGTACTAGCAAGACAAAAAACAGAAACGCAAAAAAAAAATGCTAGCAAAACCCTAAGAAGCTAATTATCTCCTTCTTTCCCTTCTTCTTCTTCGCCTTCTTTTCCTTCGCCCTTTACTTCGTCATTCTTCCCTTCTTCATCCTCTTCACTTTCTTCTTCATCATCTTCTTTTTCTTCTCCGTTCTCTTCTTCTTGTTCCTCCTCTTCATTTGCTTCTTCATCGGGACCAGAGCCCTCGCCGCCATCCTTTTCGCAGTCCACGACTTCTCTCTCAGTGGTAGGTTCTGGAGTGAGAACATACTTGGCGGGAATCTCCAGACCAAGTTTGGGATATTCTTCGTTCATAAAATCTTGAACGGCGATGAAGTCAAGCTCAAGCAGATGGAGGTTGTGCTTAGATTCCTGATCCCTTAGATCTTTCTGAGCCTTGCTCAAATCATCTCTGAGCTCATCATGAATTTTCCCCATATATCCAACCTTGCCTTCCAGAGTTTTGATATTCTCCTCACATTTCTGATGATCCTGAAGCTTGAGGCGCAGCTCGGCAATCTGGTTGGGACACTGGCTATGCTTCTCCAAGGCCTGGTTTAGTCTTTCCTCACAGCCATTGTGATGAATGATCAACTTCTCAGCGAGATCAGAAATCTTATCAGTACAAAGTTGATGATCCTCGACAATTTTCTTTCGCTCTTCCAGATCGCCTTCCAACTGCTTGATTCACTCTGAGAAGGACAAGATAAAAGAGAGTAAGACTGGGGCAATGATAAATTTTAAGCGAAAAGCATCCTAGAAATCTACCTTCTAGCTCGCTCACGTGCCTACAAGCACCCGTTTGGGCTTCTCTAAGGAGATTTAGGTGATACTCAAACTCAGTATTGATGGGCGAGCCTGAGATGCTTGCTACTTGCTGAAGTTGAGACATCAATTGGTTATTAAGTTGTATAGCTCTATCACCATGAATTTTGGCAAAATCCTTCCATCTTTGAATTTCTTGTTGAGCGGAATCTCTTTCAGAGGTGACAAGATTTAAGCGTGAGGCAAGCCTGTCTGCTTTCGCTTTTTCCGCCTGGAATAAAGAACTCGCTCGAGTATGATCCACGATGGCAGTTTCTTTCTGTTTGCGATTAAGTTCGATTAGCCGGCGAGCATTATCGCGTTCACTCTCAACCCACTTCAAGTTGGCTTGAGTAGCTTTGAGAAGATGATCAAGGTCAACATTAAGATCGCTAACATAATTTAACTCTCGACGGTACCACTTAATATCCTTGTCCATGCCAAACAGCAAATTGCACTGCCTAGCATTAGCATCCGCCAAGTTATCTATCTCGGTTTCAACTCGCTTCAGTCGGGTGTCAGAATATTGTCAGCGACCTTAGAAGGGGCAAGGTCTAAGGGTCTCGGCGAAAGTCAAAAACACAAAGGAAAATTGGCATCGCAAAATAACAAAGGACTAAGAGAAGCTTACCTTTTATCTCATCCTGCTCATTTGCACCCTTGATATATGCATCTTGCAGTTTGGTGAAATCGGCATTCTTTTCTTGGAGCTGGCGCTCAAGATCTTTATTTTCACAATTCAAAAAACCAATTCTATCGCTCTGCGCCTCGAAGGTGTCAATGAGACTCAGGAAATGTTGAAATCCCTAAGGCAAGAAGAAAGGCAGTCAGCAAAATAAAGCATATACACAAGAAGAAAAAGAAATGTTAAGAAGAATAATCACCATGGCAGTTGAAAAAGGAGGGGTACCGAAATACTACCAACTTTTCGTTTGGGCTC
>JAJJMA010103624.1:0-10767 GCA_023529015.1 Papaver nudicaule | reverse complement strand
CGTCCTCACCGGTTTGCTCCTACGACTAGGTAGATTCGTGATGAGGCTCATCTTCTCTTCGAAGATTGTGATGATCCTAACCTGTCTGTTATCACTGGGACTGTTGGTCTTCCTTTTTCTGATGACCAAAAGCTTCGTCTGGGTCGTGACCATCAGTGGATGCGTTCTCCTCTTTGGGTTATTGGTCCTTGGGTGGATGGTTTTAGGAAGTCTCTGTCCCATCCTGGTACTCTTGTTTTCTCGTTTGATGAAAGACCTTCCTCAGCGTTACCATAGCTTCGTTGCTTGGCGCTTCAATCCTACCCCTTCTCGGGTACGAACCTTCGTTCTTATTAATTTTCTTAACTTTCGTGGTATATTCTGATGTTGCCTTTTGTTTACTAGTCTTTAAGAACTGATGCCCCTTCGCTGAGTATTAGTGAAGGTGTTCCTACACGAAAGAGAAGAGCTGATGATGAAATGGTGGTTGCTGTTAGCAACAAGTCGGTGGGGGCTGTTCCTTCATCAAAGGTATGGGTATTTCTTGTTTATTTTGTCTGTATGAGTAGGTATTCCCCCTTGCCCATGCATTTGACGAATAATTGTTTGTATTGATGTAGCTGAATAAGCGTGTTGTGAAGAAAAGGTCTGAAGGTGGTATAAAAGGTGAATCCAAGGGGATAACTGTGTGCCAGAAGTTGTCGTTGAAGTTGTTGGCGTAGGTGAGCCCGAAGAATCTTTTGCTTCTAGGGTGAGTACGAAATCTGAGGAGAGTTCCGAGGATGTGTATTCTGGACATCGTAGTGATGGTGAAGCTGGTGTTCAGGGTTTCTTGCCTGCTCCTGAAGTCCCTGCGTCCCAGAGCCCTGTGGTTGTAAACATTGTTGATGATGCTGATTTTTCAGGATATCCAGTATCCTGAATTTTCTTCTGTTATTGAGACGCAGAAGGATGTGAAGTCTGCTGCTGATGTTGCTCCCCTTGATGTTGAAGATTGTGCGATCAAGGTTGCTGGTTCTTGGGAACTGGTTGAGGGGTTAACTGTTGAAGTATCCCCTCTTTCCTTCGCCATCGTCAAGCATGTAGATTGGTCTGGGTTTCGTAAGAAAAATCCTACCTCGTCTTCGGATACTCGAGTGGATGTTTTCGAGGACCGGGTATCAGAGCTTCGAGTGGAACTTGACGAAGTTACTCTCTTAGTTGGTGAGTATAGGCGTATGGCCGAAGGGTCAAAAACTCAGGAGGAAGTTGTTGTTACTGAAAATGCCTTTTTGAAGAAGCAACTAAGTGATTTTGATGCCGAGGTAGCCCAAGTTGTGAATCTCCAAATGGAAGAGTTGAGTCGTGCTTATGCTCGTTCAGCTGCTATAACTGTCAACCAATCTTTTGGCGAGGCTGGAGAACATTTTCCTGGCATTGCATCCCCGAGGATGGACATTCTCAAGCTCTAGATTATTTCCCTTTTCTCTTGCCTTTGTTTAGGCATATGTAACCTGATAGAACTCCTTTTTAAGTTCAAATGCAAATCTTTTTATTATATTGTTTCAAGTATTTCAACCTTCTTGGGTTAAGCATTATCGTTCAACCATCCCTGGGCCAGAGGGTGGTTGAGGACATTAACCCGAGAAATAGGCTTTCTCGCTAGGGTGACGTATGAGTATCTCTATCATCGGGTTTCTTACTTTCTACCTCGTATCCTTGTACGAGGATTCTAGAGATGACATGTGTACCTCAGGCCGTGCTCCTGAGTGGCAATTTTTCGGTTACACTTTTTTCCTTTTTCTTTTTATTTTTGTTGTTGGTCATGACATAGAACTCGCGCTGTTTGGGATTCTTGTCCATCTTTTTTGGTTTCTTGTTTAAGGACAGATCCCTTAGTGTACGTCTTCTTGTAATATTCTCTTTTATTAATGTAGTTGTTTTTCCAGAAAAAAAATGTTGAATGATTTACCATCATTTCTTTACAAGGCTTCTGTAATCACCTTACTAATGATATCTCCTTTTTTCAACAACAAATAAAAAAAGGCCTTAACATTGAGATCAGGGTCGTCGCAAACAATTTGGGGGCCCTAGGTAAATTTATAAAATCTACTCATAAACATACCGAATACAAAAGCTTGCACAAAAAAAATTCTTGCAAGACTTGAACCCAATGCTAGACACAATAGAAAAGAGTTGTACAATTGAATTAGGCAAACTTCTATTTAAAGAGAAAGGATCCACTCACACTCTTATCATCACATATCTCACACTTTTGGCATCGTTTTCTCTATAAATACATGCCAACGAATTTGGAGCTAAAATTTTGAGGATATGTTCCTCTCATATAGCTCTACATTCCCACAAAAAATGAGAACATTCCGCTATGTAAAACACCACCATTTTCTTCTTTTAAAATCAGCCGTCAAAATTCGACGGAGTTTCAACGGTTGAAATTAACATAGGTAGATAATGAGCTTCGTATTTTGAAAAACGGTAATTTTGGTAGGAATGTAGATCTATATGAGAAGAACATATCCTCAAAATCTTAGCTCCAAATTCGTTGGCATGTAAATTTTATAGAGAAAACGGTGCCGGAAGTGTAAGATAGTGTGATAATAAAAGTGTGAGTGGATCCTCTCTCCTATTTAAAATAATTTTTTTTTTTTTGGGTTTTTGGCTTATATGTCCCTCTCCCAATTCATATTTACAGATATGTCCCACCTTTTAACAGAATTAGCAACATATCCCTTCCGTGAGATTTAACATCCGAAAATCTGAGAAGCAAAAAACGGTGCCACGTCACCTGTAATTACACCCCAAACATACTAACTTACCCTTTCAAACTCAACGCTAGCCTAGTTAACTAATTTGACACACCATAGTTAACAACTGAACCTTGACCAACACCACCATCCTAAACAGGAACCCTGAACCCCCACCTAAATCCTGAAAAAAAACATCCTGAACCCTGAAGTGAACTCTGAAATAACCACTTTAACCCCCACAGACACCTGAACCACCCCCATAACCACCTGAACCCCCACAACCACCACCACCACCACCACCATGATTAATTACCATAATTAACAGTCAATTGACCCTAAAACACTCACATACATCATAAAACAATCACATACATCATTACATACTAACAATACTTCATTACTTTCATTATACCAGAACCCCTCACTTAAAAACATACAAACATACATGAACAAACACAAAAATCAAAAACCCCCAATTTATTGAAATTAGGGTTTCCAAAAAAATTAAAATTAGGGTTTTTAAATCACTTAAAACAACAATTCAATGAACGATTAAACTATCAGTAATTATACTATCATGATCAGTAATTAAAAACCCTAGCTAATAACCCAAATTGATAATCACATAATCTAAATTCAAAATTGAAACAAACTCACAACATGACATAATTGATCTTTAACACAAACTTCAATTCAATCTCAATTACAAACCCCGCCCACTTCATTACCACTATCAATGAAGAAAACTCTAACACCCATCTTGAAAACCATACCTCAAACCCTTAAAACAGCTGAAACCATCCTAAGATTCATAACCCGTTTGCCTTTCTTCAAACAATTAATCTCTAACTTCAATTAACAGTCTTCCTACCATCTCATGATATTCCTCTATGTTTCTTGATTTACAGACAAAAAAAAAAGAAAAAAAAAAGAAGAAGGAGAAAATAGCAGCGGCAACGAGAGACAGGAAAGTGAGAGTGAAATAAGATTTAGGTTTCCTCGATGTTTTATTAGAAATAACCCCACCACACGATTTCCTTGAGATCCAGATTTTTGACTGCTGCCCAGGGATTAATTCTAGCTGTTTGTTTTTCCTCGAAACCCACTTTTGACCTGATCCAGAGTTAACTAGAGGGTATTTAGGGAATTTAATTTATTCGAGGATAGACAAGTAATTTGACGTCAATAATTAATTCATTATGGTGGGTCATCTCTGACTTAACGCTGACTAACGGCTGACTTAACGGAAAATCCGTTACAAAGGATACTCCGATGAATCTGTTAAAAGTAAGGATTATTATGTAGATACACTATTAACAGAGGGACCTAGATGCTTGTTTCTCTTTTTTTTTTTAATATCAAAATCTTTATACAAAATAACAAAGGGGGATTTTGTAAACCCCCTCAAATAAAATAAGCAATTTGCATTACCCCTTTTTAAATTCCTAATAGGCAAAACACTCTATAACATGGACGGAGTTGTTAAGTGTATGCATGCAGCTCACGTGCGTGTCAGAACCAGGTGACGTGTAATATCTTATTTTTGAATTTTCCATCTTACCCCTGAACGCGTGGCACATTCTGAACCATGACACGTGTCACATTCCGAGCCTCTAATTTTTTCACGTTCAACTGTCATGACTTATCTTTCTTGTGGGTCCAACTTCGACTAAAGGGGGTATTGCAAATTATACTATTTACAGTGACGGCGTAATGCAAAAATTAAACTGAAATGTAAAACTGAGACTGTAGTTTTCAATCTGAAATGAAACTACATGAAATGTACCAAAGAGTTAACTGAGACTGTAGTTTTCAAACTGAAATGTAACCAGAGTATCCAGAAAGGTAAAAAAAACCGCTTACGAACATAGTATTGAAGTTCTCTCTGCAAACAGAGTATTCTCTGTACAAAACAATGGCCAATGCCATGCACAATGCTAAGCTAAATCAGAGTATATCTCTGTACAAAAAATTGCCTGCATGCACATCAAAAAATAGCACACACATCATGTATTGTATATGCACTCAAAACCTCCATACTTGAGCAGGTGGCCTAAAGGTCTGTTACATTGGTCTTGGAGCTGGCCTCATTCCATCAGCTCTATATCCATTCTGGTTGTGGAAGTTTGCTGCTGTTGCTGCCCTTCCAGCTGCACCAACACCAGTATAAGGAAGAGGAACATGTCTTGCTGATGTAGATGCACCCCTTGCTGCAGTTGCACCTCTGCCAGTTGCTCTTCCAGCTGCACCATTTGTTGTTGCTTGATTAGATGTACCTCTTCCTGCTTGATTTGCAGCAGCAAAACCTCTTCCTTGTGATGATACATTTGCATTGCCCCTAAAGCACAAAACAGAGGAAATGTGTAAAAAACAAGCATTTATTGAATTCAAAACAGAGCAAATGTGTAACAAACAGAGCAAAATAGTAATTGTACCTGCCAGCAGCTGGAGTAGGAGGAATGCCCCTCCCTCTGGCCCTCCCTAAGCCCCTTGTAAATGGATGGTTCTTTATAGGATATGTTCTTACATTATGGCTATCAGAGCCGCAATGACTATTCTTCCTCTTACCCTTTGTAGGATCAGGTCTACCTTCAATGTCAGACATGATCCTAATTTCTTGTGGTCTGCCAACCCCTCTCTTGTATGGTGGTTTGAGCACTTTCATTTCAGGCTGTATATAGTGTATCATTAGAACAAATGAACTACCTACAACAGAAAGTGTAGAATTAATGTACCTTTTTTTGCCAGTTATCTTTACTTGCACAAGCCTTTACCATACCAACATAAGCCTTCTTGTAACTGCTTACTTTGTGCACCTCATCAACCAAACTGAAACAAATGAAACAAAACAAATTGAAGTTAGTGACAAGTCATTTAAAACAAAACAAATTGAAGCCATTTATCTTTGCTTACTTATTAAGATCATCATTCATGCTCATTACCACGACAACTGCATGCATGGACACATGGAATGCCAGTAATTCCCATACACAACAACTGCATGACCTTTGACTTATGCTCACATCCCACCTATTTCCAGTTGAGTGGCTGGTCACACACCATTCATACTCACTCTGCCCAAACAACTTATACTTGTTCTTCTTTGACATTGTATTATTCAGAATTCTCTCAGCCCTTGGCACCAATACCTTGCCTTATTTATCCCATTCTTTTGTTTTTATCTTCCTTTAAAAATGTAAACCCATCATCTTCAAGTTGAAACCCTCCAACAACATGTGCAATGGCTTACACCTGACATCTAACATCCTGTTGAATGCCCCAGAGAAGTTGTTTGTGACATGCTCACACTTGGAAGTCAAACAAGTGTGGACCTAGCCCAAGTATGCTCTGGAACCTCCTTCAACCACAAGTAAGCCTTCTTGTTACCTTTTCCATTTGATCCATTGCTTTCTTATGATCAATAGCTCTATAACATTTTGATGCCCCCCAAGCTAGTCTTTTCATGTGTTTACCTTTGAATAAAATCCTAAAGTTTTCAAACATATGTCTAAAAAAAAATCTATGTCTAACAGTGGGAAATACTTCATTCACAGCTGGAATTAAACCTTTTTTCCTGTCTGATACAAATGTCAATGGCATTGGGTGTGCATTCAACTTATCCCTAATTGCTACTAGGAATTTACTCCAGTTATCCTTGTTCTCAACATCACAAATAAAAATGGCTAAGGGGTACATACCATTGTTACCATCAAGTGCAATTGCTTAGAGCATCACCCCACCAAGCTTGCCTTTGAGATGGAATCCATCTAAACCCACAATAGCTCTGCACCCCTCTTTGAATCCAGCAAAACATGCTTCAAATGCAAGTGAGCATGTGCTGAATTTCTCATATTCATCAACCCTAACTTCTCCAAGACTGTCTGGGTTCTTCATCACAATATGCTTTAAAACTTCAGGGCAAAGTTTATACCCATCTTCATAAGACCCATGGTCTTTGGTTAATGCCTTACCAAGAGCTTTCCAACACACACAAAACTTCACTGACACATTAAACCTCTTCATGATCTTATCCTGAATCTTCCTTGGCTTCAAACTATAACCATCTTCTCTGACATCCTCCTCTATGACAGAAGCAATCCAAGAAGAATTGTCCATTCTATTCTCCTTGGTCAGATTCTTGTTCTTGCAAGTGTGTTTAGGCTCCAACTTGGTTAACTTAATGGTGTGGCCATCACTTTGCCTGCAAAAAAAATGAACACAAAAAATGAACATAATATGTTACAACCGACTCCATTTTTAAACTAACTGCAAATAATGAACACAGTACAGTTGAGTCTAACTTACAAATTTCCATTCATCCTGAAAGAACACTTGGGATCTTTGCACTTGCACCTCAATCTTTGCTTATCATCCATGGTCTTTTCGACCACAAAAGAGTTTGCAATATAGTACCTTGCAACAAATTCCTTGTATCTTTCATAGTGGGCCATGTCATTCCAATAGAAACTTCATCTGTTTCACATGTCCATGGCACATGGTCTTCACCTTCAGCATCTGCATACATGTCATCTTACTTGTTTGCAACCCTTTTGTATTCACCCCATCTATATGGCTCATATGCTTCCTCTGGTTCATCAAAATCAGTGTCACAGTCTGATTCTACCCCATTTGGTTCACCTTCAGAAGAATCTGAAACTTTATTGCTACTGTGATAATCATCTTCAACATACAAGTCATCTATGTCAAAGTAGTTCAAATTGGTACTCGCTGGAAGCACATCCAACTCTTCCTTATCAAACTCCAATATCTCTTCATTTTCTTCATTGGGTTCAATCTCAACATCATTTCACTTTCTGTTTATGCTTCTTACTTGCACTAGTTTCAGTTGCAGTTTCAGCAGGATGTTGAGTTGTAGCTTCAGTAGGTATTTTCTTGCTAACATTCCTTTTGTTGAATCTGTTAAACCTCCCAGGTGACTGCTGACTGGTTTGCACAGGTGGCTGCTGACTGGTTGGTACATGTGGCTGCTGACTTAGTTACACAGGTGGCTGCTGACTCATCTGCTGACTCAAATGGACAGGCAAGCTCTGACTCATAATCAAAGGGTCGGCATCTTCAACAACATCTTCATAATAGTCACTCACATCTATTTCTACTGGTCCTTCCATATGGGTCAGTGTTGAAGAACCAACAACATTGGTTGTATCTACAGCAGGTGCATGATCCATGAACATGTGCACTTCAGGAATGCCAGGTACTGAATCAGATTCTTCCCATAATCTCAATAACCCCTTCAAATACTGAAATGTGATAACCCCTCCCCTCCCTTGTAGTTCTGGTCCCATTTCAGCTATGAGTTCAATCATTGACAGATAATCTCCATCAAACTTCTCAAACTTCTTCTCTTTACCATTCATGTAATCCATATGGTCATAACCACCAGGTGGAAATGGACCAGGCGAGGTAGCTCTTTTAGATACCTAAACAAACAACAGTAAAACAACAACAAACATTCAGTACCATTACAAGTATCACCAACACAACAACAAGAACATAAATCACATACCATTCAGAACCATTACAAGTATCACCAACACAACAACAAGAACATAAATCACACCATTCAGTACCATTACAAGTCTCACCACCACAACAAAAATAACATAAATCACATATCAGTAGAGAAACTAACACCAACATAACACTAAAACATGATTTTTCGTACCATTTACTAACCAACTAACAAGCAACAGTATACTAATCATAATCACAATACCACTCAACAATTTAATCTTCAATTATTGGAAACCCAGAAAAACACGAATCTGCACATGATTTTAACCATTATCAAACAAAAAACAACGTAAAACATCATCGCTGACCCAACATAAGAGAAAACCTAACACATAATCGCAAAGAAACCCTAATTTTTACTCAAACAAGGACAACAATTTTTGTATACTAAGACACGAAATTGAACATGATGTTAACTACTTTCAAACAACAAAACAACAAATAACATCATCGCTGACCCAAAATCTAAGAAACCCTAACTCAGAACCGTAAAAACCCTAATTTTTACTCAGAAAAAAAACTCAGGATCATTCATTTTTCATTCGCGTTAGCAACCCAATCTTCTTTATGCTATTTTCTTCTCTTTCTCGTTCTCTGATGATGATTTCTCTCAAAAAATCTTCCTCTCTTTCTCTGGTCCCCCCCCCCTCGCTCTATCGAGCTATCTCTTGGTGTATAACGCCTAATCAATAATTGAGTAGGGTACGTGTAGCGATTTTAGATTAGATAGAATGTAAACCGTCCATATCTGAAAGGGTAAGATGGGAAATTCAAAATAAGATATTACACGTTACCTGGTTCTGACACGCACGGGAGCTGCACGCGTACACTTAACAGCTCCGTCCATGTTATAGGGTGTTTTACCTATTAGGAATTTAAAAAGGGGGTAATGCAAATTGTCTATTTTATTTGAGGGGGTTTTACAAAATCCCCCAATAACAAATTTAGGGGCCCCTAAAGATTTTGGGTCCCTATACCATTCACGCTCATTCTATTATAGTTCTATTTGGTGATTTTTGAGCAAGTTGTGAGAGAAATTAACTTCTCGGCTGATGTACTAGCCTAGAGGGGAGCACAATTGGGAGATGGGGTTAAGGAAGAATTTGATTCAAAACCTGATTTCCTATATTAGATTGAATGCCCAACAAAAATCTACACTAGGGTGAGTCGAAAATAATGAGCCATTGTGCTCCTGGCCTGTGTGCCAATTTATGTTTAGTTATAGGGTGTCTTGCTGTTGCTCTTCATTTTTATCTTTGCGGCTCAACTTTTGGGTAGATATTAGTTTTTTCTATACAACCTACTCGTTATTAGGCACTCTCTTTGGGGTAGAGGGTGTCTATATATAGCTGTCTCTTGTAATTTCTCCTTTTTGAAATTGAATGACCGATTATCCCCATTCTATTATAGTTCAAATCTTCCAAAGTAAAACAAGGAGATTGATGAGCCATTTTGCAGGTTGCTTCTGCACTGAGTTCAGAGATCAGCCACGATTATCGAAAACTCTGAGTGTAGAGCTGAGAGAAAGTAGAGAGAAAGTAGAGATGTGAGAGACAGAGAGAGAAATCGAGAGAGAGAGAGAAATCGAGATAGAGAGAGAGAAATCGAGAGAGATGTGAGAGAGAGAGAGATCCGACGGTGATGGGAGCCCCCCTATAGATCTGAGGGTGGTGGTGCTGCCACGTCACGCTCTACAAAATCTCTCAGCTCTACACCTAGGGGCTCCGCACAATTATATACACAAAACTGACCGCTTTAGGCGAAAAATTAGATCCGTCTCAGGAATAAATAACACTGTTAATGGAGTGCACCAAATTGCTTGTGATGTATCAATCAACCTTACCAATCCCTTGAGACTTTTTGACGTTGACATACATGAAAAGTCGTGTACTGATGGGCTTCCTCTGTGGACTAGGCAAAGGAGAAGGCGATCTAAAAAAAGAAAGCACAAATCACAAATGAAGATTAGAATCGTGTCAACATTACTAAACAGAGGAGGATTTATTGCCTTTTCTTTGACCATCAGGAAAGAACATTAAAATTATAGGTGAGCACCTTTTTCCAGTTAATTGTCATCACGAAGGGCACACAAAGGATGAACCTCATGAAAGAAATGAACAGAAATATCAAGTACTAGAGTCTAGAAGGGAAACATTTGGGAAGTTAGTATCCAAATGAAGGTTCATAACTTTATATCCTGCAGTAAGTACTTTGCCGAAGTAGAAATGGTAATCCTTGCTTTAAATTTCATTCACCTCCTTAAAATAAAAGGAAGAAAAAAGTTGCGTGGTGCAGCAGGTACTTGAATCCATCTCACTCAAAGAAGGGAAGGGATAATTGTTTGGGTGGATATCCAGCTCAGCATGTCGTACCATCATTATCATTTATCTACTAGTTGACAAAACTCATGATTTAATTTAATACACTAATTCCATCTTAAGTTTGTTTCCCAGGAGTAAGTACTCTGGTTTCTAATCCATCCAACCGATATGCGCAAACTTTATGT
>JAJJMA010103616.1:0-12514 GCA_023529015.1 Papaver nudicaule | reverse complement strand
GTTCAAGATCTCCGTCGTGAAGTCGACTGGAAATCTCCAAGGCTAGAAACGTGTTTCGATTCTCAGGTGTTTTCTCTGAGGCTCTGGTTGTTTCTGAATTGTGTGTTCTAGGTATTCTGAACGTTTCTGATGTTCTGCCTTGGAAAATAGAGGAAGCCTCTATTTATAGTTTGAACTCACCCTGATCTCTCGACAGAGAAGGTGGAAGTCGTGGAAGAGTGGAGGAGTGGAGGACATGCGTTGGTTTCCGTAACTGCCTGAGTCGTGTGGAACATGCCCACTCACGCCATCTTCTCGTAACTGTCCACTATCTCCATCAGTTTCTTTCAACTGCCGTAGACCGCCAGACCAATACCCCTAAAGTTATCCCCCCGTTTGATGTTTTGATGTCTCGAGCGAGTGATACGCGGATATTGCGTTGTTGAGTTGAGTAGAGTAGAGTCGTACGACTAATTGTCGTGACCAACATGAGCGTAGTGCCTCCGGGACACGAGTATAGGAGTGTTTGAGTGCGCTCTGGCGCTAGTTATGGTGGTGCCATGGCTCTTGGCGCCACGGCCTTGGCCTTTGGCCAAGGCCAACCTGTTGTGGCGCCACGGCCTTGGCTTTTGGCCAAGGCCAATTTTTGGACGCGCTTTGGCGTGTTAAATGGGGCGCCAGGACTTATGGCGCCACGGCCTTGGCTCCTGGCCAAGGTCCACTTGTTGTGGCGCCATGGGTTGTGGCGCCACGGCCTTGGTCTATGGCCAAGGCCAGCCTGTTTGCGGCCATATTCTTTGTTACGGCCTTGGCCTTTGGCCAAGGCTAAGTAGACTTGTGGCGTCTTACGCCATGGCCTTGGCCTCTTGGCCAAGGCTGATTTTTGTGAATCCATGGTGGTTCATGGTTTGTGGTGCCATGCTATGTGGCGTTTATGTCTTTGGCATCTGGCCAAGGTCGATTTTGGGGCAGCCTGTGCCTTAGTCGTGGTGTGAGTGCTTATGCTACAACACACTTGAGGTCATGGCGTGTTTATCCATGGTATGCTAGACCATCCTGAATTTGGGATTAGGTCCACTTAGGCCTGTTTAGGCTGGTGTATGCTTCTCAGAGAGCTCCGGACCGGCCTGGAGCTTCAATATTCCCGAGGTTTGCACCAAGACTCGTATGTTGAGTCGTATTTAAGAGGAAATCCATGAGGATACGTCTCTATTGATTCTTCACCGTGTACCATTAAGTGGCCTGGCTCTGGGCAGATCAATGGGTTTAATATGTTGGTGAGATCATTAGTACTGCTCTATGATATTACCCTCCCCACAGGAGTTATAAGAGAGAGCTCATAGAGAGTTTATTCGGCTCATGGAATGGGTTGCACTCTGAGCTATAGAGATGAGCCTGAATAGGCGATTGCCTTTAATAAGACATGGTTTCGAGAGTGTTTTGACAATCTTGTCCCTCTCTCATTTTTCACCATCTACAGAAAGTCGCATTATATTCTCTGATTATATAATTAAAGCAAACACAAGAAGTACGTTAGTGTTAACCTGATTGTTGTCCCCAATCCATCCAAAGGATTTACCAAGACTTTGTCTTGCGTCGGACTGATCACCTGTGATCCAAACTCAGGTTAAACAGATCTGGATATTGATTTTTGAGATCGTCCAGATCTGACCATAAGACTCACGAGCCCAAACGAAAAGTTGGTAGTATTTCGGTACCCCTGCTTTTTCAACCGTTGAAGAATTTAACCACAAATTGTTTGAGATAGTGAATGTATGTCACACCTTAGGAAAAGCTATTCCGGAAAGGGACATTGTGTGTAAAATTCTAAGGTCATTACCCTCAAGATATGAGTCAAAGAAACATGCCATCCAAGAAGTTCATGGCTTAACTATAACAAGAAGTGACCTTGTTGTTAAGCTAAAGATCTTCGATCATAAGCGAAAAGATGAAAAGAAATCTATCGCTTTTGAAGTTGTAAGCACTCCGTGCACCTCCTCTCCACAAAAATTGTCATGGGCAGATGAGTGTGAAAACCTTGACAATGAAGAAGGGGAAACTGAACTGTCTTTGAACAATTAAAGGATCTTCTCAGATCTAGAAGAGACATGCGATTTAGGATAAAAGAATCCTTACCAGCACTAAAACCAAATCCTGATAGGGATGAGGATGACTTTGCTGATGTGTAATGTTTTAAGTGTCGAGGCTTTGGACACATGAAAGACATTTGCCCTAGTAAGGATTACTATAAAAGGGATAATGCTCTATCTGCTCGGTTCGATGATATGTCTGACCAACATGAATTTGAACTAGAACATGAAGAAATTGGTCTCATGGAAAATGCTTCAGATGAAGCTGGCGATTTAATTGATAAATCGATCAGCAAAAGCGAGGACCTATTTCAAGAAAATCTTCAGTTAAAAACTGATCTTGAAAAGGTAGAGAAAACCCCACTCCCAAAAGATCATGAACTTGAGAAATTAAGTAGTGATCTCTCTTCAACTTTATCACTTAAAGATAAAGAAATTGGTGCCCTAAAGAATGATCTCTAAAGACTTTCTGGTAGCTCGGATAAAGTAGCAGCAATGTTATTTGGTCAAAAATCCTTTGGAAACACCAACGGGTTAGGGTACAATAGTAACACATACACCAAGAAAAATACTTTCATTATGGCTGGATCCAGTTCTCCATCTAACGAAAAAATCAAAGGTGTACCTGAGAAAGCCAAAACTCAGGATGGAAAACTTTCCAAGGATTGCCAGTATTGTAGCAAAACTGGACATGTCCAAGGAAGGTGTCGGCTTCTTAAGAGAAATAAACGAGATGTATATAAGCTCCAAGGCGACATGGATAAAATGAACAAAGCCCTGAAGCAAGTCAATGGAGCGTTGAAAAACGTGGAAAGTTCAAGAGGAAATGAAAAGGGTAAGAAAAACTCTAAGCCTAATCAGACTCTAGCAACCACTCTACAATCAACACCCCGTGTGAGTCTAGTACTCACACTTCAACTGCTTAAGTGCAGTTTGGGGATGCATCCTCACATTATGACTTGTATATGTGAGGCATGCAATTGATGTCAGGAATCTGTTCATGGTACTGTGGTTGTTCAAGTCACTAGTAATAATATTGTATTTAAACATATTTCTAGAGGGGTTATTCTCCATGGAAATTCGTGTTTACGAGACTGGATAAATTCTGTAATCCAGAGTCGAGTGTTTCAGTATGCAAACCAGTTCGCGAACCGTTTGCGTAGCAAATTCTAGAAGATTCCCTTAAGTGTTTCAGATAATCAGAAACACACTCCTCTTGAAAGAAATATGTGTGTGTGTGTGTGTGTGTGTGTGTGTGTGTGTGTGTCGTTCATACATCCTGTAAGTCATAAACAAAGATGGCTTATGTTACAAGAAGTGTTACGAAGAGTTGTAAAAGTGAAGCTGTGAAAGTTGAGCTCTGTAAAGGAATTACACGCAAAAGGAAGAGGACTCCTGCAGAAATATTAGACTACGTCCAAAAGTTTCCTGATCCAGAGACTCATACTACTAATTCGAGAGAAACAATCGATGAATACACTCATATGAGGAAGTACTTTCTGTATAAAATCGATTACGAAAAGAAGAAAGCTTTATTCCATGAAGACAAAGCCCAACGCTTCAGGAATATCTGTACTCACTATACATCATTGTTATGTGCTTTAAGGGGTTGTACTGCACACATCACAGATTAATTCTGTGATGAAGTTGAAACTCGGAACTGTGAAGATAAATAAAAGTTGAGGTCATACAACTTTGCTATCGTGTCTTCACAATAAAAGTAGTTTTCCTTTTCATGTTGTTTTTGCCTGAAAAACAATGCACCGTCTCTGGGTACTTTTGTAGTGCTCGAGATCAAAGTCGAACAAGACGAGCCTAAACCAAGTCAATGGCTGTTTACGTCTTGCTTCAGTCACAGAGAGGATGAGGTTGGTCTAGGGAGGGAAACAGTGAAAGAAACTTGAGATCAGGTTGAGGATGTGTGTTTCTAGATGTGAGAGTTCAAGATCTCCATCGTGAGGGTGATTGGAGATCTCCAAGGCTAGAAGTGTGTTAAATTTCTTAGGTGTTTTCTCTGAGGCTCTGGTGTATTCAAGTGTTCTGAATATTCTGGTTGTTCTCTTGTGTTCTGCCTTGGAAGATAGAGGAAGCCTCTATTTATAATATTGAACTCACCCTGATCTCTCGACAGAGAAGGTGGAGGTCGTGGAAGAGTGGTGTAATTGGTAAAATCCCCATGGAGAGATTTTACCAATACACCCAATCTAACATACATATGATACATATAAACACAAGGATTTATTAGTGATTTGTGGTGATATTATTACATGGATTTCCATGAGAACTTGAAGTGTTCTTCATGTTCTTGAGTATAGGAGAATAGTAGAGAAGGAAATGGGGGTAGAAAGAGAAAGTAGTAGAGACAATCCCTTTCTTTTAGGGTTACATTGCTTTTATATGTGACCTATTTGACGAATTTACTAAACTACCCTTAATGGGAATCCTATGCTAGAATTCTTCTATGGTGTATCTTTTCCTAGGCGAGGCTAAGTTACAACTACCTTAGTTTGCGCCACCTGGCGAATGCACTTCAACACTCAATAGTTATTTGTCCTCCACCGCTGACAAGCATGGCCGGCGACCTTATTTTCTATTCTTCTAACTTCAGCGGACTGGCCTTCTATTGGATAAGGATTGCTGACGTGGATCCCACTGAGTCAACGAGTCAACTCTGACAACCTGACCGCTCTGATCTTCTCATAAATGCTCAACTACTTCTCATATTCTTGTCGGTGAAGTGTCCTTTACCCGCTGATCACAGTTCGCCTTCCATTCTTTTCACGATACCCGCTGATGTAGTTTTAGCGGCTCTGTACGCTAATGTGGTCCTTGGCGTTCCACCCGCTGATCTCCTACGCATGGCGATAAACCTAAAACTTCTGTTGATGATTCTGTACTTCTCACTGATAGTCTTCTTACTTAGCTTCACCTCTAGGATGCTTTTATTTGTAAAAAGCATTTTCTATACTCACAAGTAGAGGAGTGGAGGACGTGAGTTAAGTTCCGTAACTGCTCGAGTTGTGTAGAACGTGTCCATTCAGCACCACTTTCTCGTAACTATCCATCATCTCTATCAGTTTCTTTCTAACTGTCGTAGACCGCCAGACCAATACCCCTAAAGTTATCCCCCGTGTGATGTTTTGATATCTCGAGTGGTATGCAGATATTGCATGGTTTTGTTGAGTTTGAATAGTGTCGTATGGCTATGACTCTGTGTCCAACGCGAGTGTGGCGCTTTTAAACACACACATTGGACGTGTAGCAGGAGCCTTGGCCATTGTCCAGGGCCAGGAACTTGTGGCGTCGTGGCGCCATGGTGTGGCAGCAGCAACCTTGGCCTTGGGCCAAGGTCAGGTTTCGTGGCGTCATGCATTATGGCGCCATAGCCTATGGCGCCATGGTCCGGGAGACCACGGCCTTGGCCTTTGGCCAAGGCAGCTTTGTTATGGCGCCATAGTCTATGGCGCCATGGTCCAGGAGACCAGGCCTTGGCCTTTGGCCAAGGAGGCTTTGTTGTGGCGCCATAGCCTATGGCGCCCTGGTCCAGGAGAGCAGGGCCTTGGCCTTTGGCCAAGGTAGCTTTGTTGTGGCGCCACGCCTAGTGGCGTGGTGCCTAGTGGCTGAGGCCTTTGGAGTTTGACCAAGGCTAATCTTTTCATTTTTCAGGCTATGCTACTTTGGCTATAGCGTATTTGTGCGCTTGCGCTATGGCATATGCATGCGCTTGTGCTGCAGCGCGCTTCGAGTCATGGCGTGCTTGTCCATGGTATGTTAGACCATTTTGTGTTTAGAGTGTGGTCTGCCTAAGTGTGTTTAGGCTGTTGTATGTTTCTCAGAGAGCTCTGGGCAGGCCTGAAGCTGCGGTACTTCTGAGGTTTTCATTGGGACTCGGATGTCGAGTCATATTTTAAGAGGAAATCCGTGAGGATGCATCTCTGTTAACTCTCCACCATGTACCATTTGAGCAATCTAGTTCTAATATCGAGGAATTCGAGGCAATGTCGACATGAAGTAAATTGATGGGTTTATGCGTTGGTGGGGTTATCGGTACTGTACCATGATATCATTCTCTCCACCGGGAGTTATAAGGGAGAACTCATAGAGAGTACATTCAGCTCATAGAATAGGTTGTTCCCTGAGGTATAGAGGTGTGCCTGAGTAGGCGATTGCCTTTAGGTATCAGAGGGTCGTTTTACATTTTTATCTCTCCTCTATTTTTCACCATCTACATTAAGTCTCCTGGTTAGTGTGGAACAGTAATGTTTCATACTAAGCACCAGATGGTGAGAGCAGTTCTACCAATTTTAGGTTTTCATAATGCCAACACTAGCAGAGATTCATAATGCAAACACCACGAGGTAGGATTAAAAGTTGGCATGCAGTGTAGTTGGCTAAAAGTTTTTTTTTTTTTTTGGTGATGAGAGACAAGATGGGAGGTGGCATGGTTGGCATCACGATGGTCGAAGCACAGACGCAAGAAGCCATGTCACGGTGCCATGGCCATGGTGCCATGAAGACCGAGTGGGTGTATGGGTGTGGCGTCATGACCATGGCGCAAAACTTTATTTTTTTTTATTTTTTTTTACATTCGTGGCGCCATGGGTTTCATGGGCCACAACCTTTGTGGCACCACAATCTCTTGTAGCGCCGTGAATTTACTAGATAAGAGGATACTATGCTTAGTGAGGTCTCCAGTGTCATGTATGTGAATACATACATAGGCTAGGCCTTAGCCAAGAAAATAAAAAGAAGGGAGAGGTTTTACCCGTTTTAGCAGAGAACTTTTCCTTCTTCTTCTTGTCGTGATCAAGTCCTTGTTTCTCCTTGATCGTCTCCACTTGGCGAGTGGTTCTGCAATTAGCTAATTTTCTGAGCAGCGCCTTTGGTGCAAGCTTGGGTGGCGTACTTTCAAGTAAGCAAGACGCGACCATTGGTGTTCAGAGTTGAATACGTAGTGTTGAGTGAGGTGGAGCACCGATGCTTTATGAAACAATGACCAATCCAGTGGTAACCGGCAGCAGCAGTCGGTAGAGAGATACCAGGGGAGTCGATTGTATTCTTTTTCTTGGTGTAGATCTGAACATCTCTTGTTTTGGTGTAGAACATGTGCCTTCCCGTCTTTTATATCCTCTTAACACGTTTATTGTGGGGATCCCATACTCTCGGTATCCCCTTATAGAGAATTACTCCAAAGCACGATGATTGGGCCCAAGTCCTCAGTCGTTGAAGAGGGTGTTGGAGTTAAAATAGGTGAACTACTCGATGAAGATGTTTACCTCGCCGTCTTTACTGAGTAGTAAAGTTCTTGGAGGATGTTGGCGCTATGAGGTGTGCCGCCATGAGGTGTGGCTCCATGAGGTGTGGCGCCATGGACTTGGTAGCACCGTGGATGCTGGCGCTATGATCTTTGCGCCATGGCCTATTCGTTGTAAATTCTGTCAGTTCGAGTCTTGCGTGTTTCCTGGTATTTGCGTCATATCTCTTAACTCACTTGTTGTATCATAACGAAATTTTTACACATGGTAGTAGACATCCAGGGGAGTATTGTGTCCAAAAATATCGTCGAGGCTCCTCGTAGATATTCCGCAGTACTTGACGTGGTCTTGCACATGATTCCTGACTGCGCGTCTCGCGTGTGCAGTAGTGTTTGTGTCGTATCTCCCAATCCCCTTTCTGGATTAGTATGAAATTTTAGTATGTGCTGGGAGACATACAGACAAAGATTGTGTCCGAAAATCTTTCCAAAATCCCTTGTGGATTTCTCAAACCGGCTGTTTCTTCGCAACAAAAGTTGCTGGCGCAGGAAATTCTGACAGCTTTTCTTTTCCTCAATGTTCACGCCATATTTCTCAAACCACGTGGAGTTATTGTATGAAATTTTACCACATATTCATAGACATTAAATCGGATTTTGTATATAAATTTTACCCAAGAATTCCTCACGAGCTTTCCGCAGCAACTGTTTTGGCTTCGAATGTACGTTCTGTCCACTTACTTCGGTGTGTACTGCAATGTTTGCGCCATATCTCTTGATCCACGAATTGGATCGCCACGAAATTTGTACACATAACGGTATATACTTGTAGGAAGATGGTGTATAAAAATTACCTTCAGATCTATTACCAATCTTCCGCGTTGCTCGTTTTTGTGAAGGTTGTCGTACATCGAACTTGGTATGTAGTCGTGAGAACGCCTTTGTTTGTCTCCGGAGTAGGTTTGCTCCATGGAGACTCAAAATAAAATAACTTCTCCACAAGATGGTTTACCGTCCTTGATTGGTAACTCTAACGCTGAGGCTGTAGGTAATGGTGTTGATCCAGAGAGTTAATGAAGACTGGGAGGACATTCTGTGGAGTCATAGAGGTATACGGTGGTGAAAACATCTTGTGGGGCTAAGGTTAGGTGAAATTCTTGTTGTAAGAGATATCTTCTGGGGAAGGTAGTTTTCTATTTTGTGGCGCTGTGGGAATTTTTGTGAAAGGTGTTTCATGGCTCCGTGAGCACGGAGCCACATGAATAATTTTAATGGGAGGTGTTTCGTGGCTCCACGAATGCAGAGTCACGGAGATAGTTTTGGTAGAAGGTATCTTGTGGCTCCATGACTGTAGATACACGAGAATATTTTATGGTGGAAGGTGTGAGGCTACATGAATATTTCGTGGTGGAAGGTATTCGAGAATTTGAAACTTGTGAAGGTCTAGTGAGACGAATACCTTTAATCCCCGTATCAAGATTCTTGCTTGCACAATGCTTTCTCCCGAATCTCTAACTCTGATTCAGTAGTGATGATTGCTCCTTATAGCATGTTGTGGTAGAATCTTAAGTGATTAGATATTTCGTAGGAAGTCTTTCCCATTCTCCATCTATTGGCACATCTTTTGAAGTCCTTGCACTTCGAACACCCCACTCTGTCATCCTTTTGAATCTGGGTTGCCACCGAAGAATGTTGGATACTCGTGATAGCCGAGAGGAGCGCCACAACCATGATACTGCTAGCTCGCTCGAAAGATGAAGGCTTGGTGGCGTTGCTACCAGTAAGATTCTGCAAAGATATGAATCCTGGCGTACAGAAGTTCCTCAAAGGTTCCTGATGGATTTCGGGTTTCTGTAGAGGTGTCGGTAGTGACGTCGGTGTGGATTGGTTATAAGATCTCTGAAGGACCTGTAGCGGATAGTCCCCTTATGTTTCCTTTGGCGAGATTTCACCCTTGACTGGGTCGTGGCGGCCAGCACTCCTAACGGTATTCGGTGCAGTGAAGAACGGTTGTGGTGAGGAGTCCCCAGCCATGTTCCGTGATGTCTTGTCGACGTCTTTCGCTGAACTCGACTTCCCTTGTGTAGAAACGTGTTGTTCGCTGGCCTCCTTCAACATTCTCGTGTATTGGGCTTGCGGAGATGGTAAAGGCTCGAGTAAGCAGAGCATTCTCTTTAGTTATTAAGAATGATCGAATCGGGGTAATCCGGTTGTTCCATTCTTATCCAGACGTCTAATAGCTCTAGTACTTCTTTGAAATCCTGTATAGGCTTCGGTCCTGGTACTTCTCGCTGTTGTTGTTGCAGATCTGCATCTTGTGTTTGAGTTACGTTATTGTTCGGGACCCTTCGAGTTATATTGTGTCAATACCCTACTGTCTGGCTTGTCAATGCGTCTCCTGTTATCACGAGCTTCCTCAATCCTTATTGCTTGGATCTTTCTCGAGCAAGACAGTGACGATTGTGGTTGAAGCAGATATGCGCCTTCTCTTCTTAATCCCCTAAGGGTTTCCTGTTTATATTTCTATTCAAGTTGTTTTGGGAATCCACACCCTGGAGTTCCTCGCTGGTGTTGATGGTGGTTTTTGGCGAGGAGGTCACAGGAGTAATTTCGCATCAATTTCTGGCATCCTGGAATAGCTCGAGATAAGGTATGAATTTATTTTATGATATGGATAAGATATTTAATTACCATTAGCTGTATTTTGATATCTCACGACCCTAGCCTAATAGCATGGTCCATATCCCTAGCATATACGTAAAAGTACCTACGCATGCGCGTTAGCCTAGCCCATGCTCGAGCCAAACCCTAGCCAATTCACGCCACTAGCATTTGGATATGCACGGCCAATCCTTGGCCTGATGGTGGGTATCCACGGCCATCTCCTTGGCCAAGCTTGGATGCCCACGCCATTGCTTTGGCTAAGCTTTGGGTATCCACGGCCATGCCTAGGCCTAGTTTTGGATGCCCACGCCATTAGCTTGGCCTAGCTTTGGGTATCCACGACATTAGCTTGCCCTGATTTTGGATGCCCACATCATTGGCTTGGCCTAGCTTTGGATGCCCACGCCATTAGCTTGGCTTAACTTTGGGTATCCACATCTTTTGCCTCGCCTAACCCCTGGAGGCCCACGTCCATTCCTTGCGCTCACACTCACGGCCACGCCTTGGCCTAACTCTTATCTTCACGCCATACCTAAGCCTAATCCTTATCCACGGCCATGCCTAAGCTTAATCCCTTATCCTAATGCTCGCGCCCCCTTTCCTTGGAGGCCCACGGCCAATCCCTGCCTTAGCTTTGGATATCCATGCCATTAGCTTGCCCTAGTTTTGGATATCCATGTCATTAGCTTGACTTGGCACTTGGGTGCCCACGCCACCTCCTTGGCCTGATTATGGGTACCCACGCTATTGCTTTGGCCTAATTTTGGAGCTCCACGACTATGCCTTGGCCAAATCTTGGAGGCCCAAAGTCGTGCCTTGGCCAAACATTGGAGGCCTTACGGTTTTCCCTTGCTTGTACTCATGGGGTCCATGGCCTTCTTCTCCCTCACGGCTATCTTTGCTCCCTTGGAGCTAGAGTTTATCTTTTCCTAGCCTCCCCTCTATTTATGGGTCCCACTGATCCAAATCCTAGAGGATTATGGATTTTATTTAGTCCATAATACTCTAGTTTCCTAATCGAGCTCGGAAATCTGGCAGCTCACGTATTTCTTCAATGCACGATTTGTACAGCCCAATCCGTGAACAATTAGGAGGCGCTTCCTTCACGAAAGATTTTCCTCTGTGAGTTATCTACAACATACTAAAAATTCGGAATTTTATCTAATATAGGCTGGCCTGGGCGATTTTATGAATGGATAACATGCAAGCTGTTCAGAAATCCGAAAATAACATAAATGTTATGGCTTATCTTTTGCGCCCTATGCCTAACTTCTCAATAAGATTATTATGCCATGTAACATGGATTATTATAATTATTGTGACCTATCTTTAGGTCTTATATTGGCAATGCTTATGCATTCTTGATGATGGCTACGCTGTGATAGCATCATTCGTCTGTTTTTCCTGATTATGGACTTGCTTCTATAAATCAGTGCTATAATTCTTAATGATGGCTCATGGCTATGACTTATATTATTTTGGACATTCATATGTCTTCATTACTCAGGGAATTGGTGCATTACATGCCACAAACCAATTTCCCTTATTTATGGCAAATCAAAAGTCGTATTTACTTGACTATTGCCACAGAGAGTTGCTGAAATCCTCTCAGTCTAATTGGCGATTGCATTGCTCAATTCTTAGACTTATCTTATCTTATCAAGTCTAAATGGCGGTTGCTAGATCAACCCTTACACTTATCTTATTGGTTTAAATGGCGATTGCCCGGCTCAATCCTTAGACCAAATCTTAAGGAGATATACAAGCTTATCGCTTAATCTCTATCTTTACGCAAAGTCCTAAGTTTACCAGTAATTGGTACGACTTGCACTTAGTCATATTTGACTTAACAAATATTTAACAAATCTTACGAGAATCAAGTAAGTTACATGGGGGATATTCTTTAGGGTTTTGGTTTGGCGGTCTACGGCACGTGTGATTGCAAAGGCTCAATCACTTAACGAGAAAGAAAACTAAGTCATGTGAACGTTGCTGAAAAGAGGGGATGAGAAAGTGGGCGGTTTGTTCTTCCCTAATATTAGGCGCAAGACTTGCCCCACTTACTCCACACTCCCACTCTTCCACTTCTTCGACTTCTTACGAGATCAGTTGGAAATATATTGCTATAAATAGGTCACTCGACCAGTTTGGAAAGACAGAACAGATAAGTTCAACAAGTTCAATTCAGTGCAAGTATAATCAAGTCTATCTTATCGATAATTGATTAACTCTTCTCATTCAGCATTCAATATCTAGTGAGAACTGAATATCCATCCTTATCTAGCAATTTAATCTCAACATCACAGAAAATCATAGCAATTCTCTGATCTCATCTTTCTCTGCTTCCCTCCCTAAACCAACTCTATATCCTCTTCTTGTAACTGAAGCAATACTCGAACGGCCATTTCTTGGTTTAGGCGAGTCTTGTTCGATCTTGACCTCTCGAATTCCATTACAATCTTTTATTACATCATTACACTTCACACTTTACCCCTCAAATTCTCTTTATTGTTTTGCACCTAAAACA
>JAJJMA010103615.1:0-11150 GCA_023529015.1 Papaver nudicaule | reverse complement strand
TGGCCTTGGATGAAAAGTGACGCCAAAGAATATGCTCGCCGACGTAAAAAATTGTCAGTTATTAAGAAAAAGGATCATAGCGCCGACGACATCATCAAATTCAGTTCTCAGCCCTTGGCCCTTCGCCAAGTGGGGGATTGATATCATAGGACCGTTGACTCCAGGATCAGGGAAAAGTATTTTTATAATAGTGGCAACTGACTATTTTACCAAATGGTGCGAAGCTAAGGCTATCAGGAAAAATCAGGGCAAGAGGTATTCAAGTTTGTCTGGGAGAATATATTTTGTCGATTTGGCGTGCCAGCAGAGATCTGCGCAGACAATGGAAAAGAGTTAGTGGGCGAAAATAACAGAGAACTACTTGCTACATATGGTGTTAAGCTGGGAAAATCAACTCCACTCTATCCTCAGGGCAACGGACAAGCGGAAGCGACCAACAAAACCATTGGAATGGGTCAAGCGAGTAGAGCCACATAAGAAAGCATATAGTGTGAACATTTGCATAATGTTTTACGGTCTTACATGACAACTGTTAGAGAAGCAACTGGAGCATCTCCCTTTCTACTTACCTTTGGTGCAGAAGCAGTACTGCTGTCAGAAGTTATCTTACCAACAACAAAGCATGAGGCATGAGAGAAGAATTTAAACACTGATTTAATCTTGGCAAAACTCGACGATCTAGAAGAACATCGATTAATCGCGCTCACACATATGGAGAATTAAAATCGGCGATTATCAAGAGAGTATAACAAGCGAGTTATCCCAAGATAATATCAACCCGACGATCTGGTGTTGCGAGAAGTCCCTCCCTCTCAGCGAAAGGGGTGCAGGAAATTTGAGCTAGTATGGAAAGGTCCTTTCATAGTCAAGAGAGCAACGGGGAGTGGAGCATATGTGTTAATAAATGAGCATGGCGTAGAATTGGAAATCCTTGGAACGCCAAGTGCCTCAAAAAATACTACCCCTAAAATCAGGATGTAAAACTCCGAAGTCTTAGGCGGGCATAATACCCAAGAAATCTTATTAGCTTATGTAAACAACAACGAATAAGATCCGGGGACGTAGGTTCTATTATGCGCCGAACCCCGTTAACAAATTACTGTGTCTTTTACTTTTCGCCGAATAGCTGAAACCGCAAAGGTTAACTAACCACACCGATAACATAAGCCCAAGGGCTTCGCAAAATAAAGGGGTTAAAAAGCTCTTGACCAAAAAGGGTCACACCATAAAGCCAAGTAAAATATACTGAGGCAAAAAGCCATAGAATAAAACCCTGATCGGGTACTATTTTAAGGCCAAGTGCCACCTACAAAGGCAAAATGCCACCCAAGAGTTAATAACTCTAGTCCAAAAATTGTCTAATCTTATGACCAACCTAAAGAAGTGCAATAACTTGCCTATCTTACCAAGTGAAAAAACACATTTATGTAAGTCTGGCCTCGTTAGCAATAAATCCAGCCGCGTTACTTGTTGATCTGTAAGTGTCTGGCCGAAAAATATAAGACTCCCAAAGGCGAAAGCCAACTCGTTAGCGATCAAATAAGACTAACTGGGCAAACCAAAACACTTATAATAGGATCGCTGATGGGCACAAGTAACATTGCGGGGGAGCGCTAATCGAGAGTCTCGTACGATAGTCAGCAGGACAAGCATTTGACATCACTTGGGAATAGGTTAAGTTATTGGCAAAGCGCAGAGGCATAAACACTTTGTACCGACAAGAAGAACAAGATAAAAGTTTTTTTCATTAACAAGTAAAAGAACAGGACAGATCAGGTGATGTAGTTCCCACAAAAAGTAACAAACATTGAAGACGGCCTAAAATACTAAAAGCATAGAAGATTACAAAAAAAAAAAAAATAACAACGAGTAAAAGCAAGACTGACAACCCACAGGGTATCCTGGGAGTCAGAGATCTCCCAATGGCTTAAACCCTTGAAAGTTATTCTTCTTCAGACGCAGATTCTTCGGCATCACTGTTGTCTTCTTCCTCTTCACTTTCATCCCCACTATTCTCGGTCTTCTCTTCGGCGACAGGTTTGGTTGGAAGGGCATATTCTTCTGGAACGACGAGATTACGCTTGGGAAATTCATCATTGATATAGTCTTGCACCGCGACAAAAGAAATATTGAGTAACTCCTTGTCATGTTGAGTTTCTTGATCTCTAAGTTTTTTCAAATCTTCATTCAAATCGGTCTGAAGGGTGTCGCGCATCTTCCCTGCGTACTCAACCTTATCATCTAGAGACTTGATCTTCTCCTCACACTTTTGATGCTCTTGAAGCTTGGTGTTTAGCTCTGCAATCTCGTTAGGGCATCCACGATGATCTTCTAAGGCCTTGTTCAACCTTTCTTCACAACCATTGTGAGATTGAAGCTTGACAGCCAACTCAAAAATCTTATCAGCGCACATCTTATGATCTTCAACCACACGTTTTTTTTTTCCCAACTCGCCCTCCAACTGCTTGATTCGCTCTGAAAAAAAGAAAACAACACATGATCTGGCAAAGAAAAACATGGTGAAGGGAAACCCTAGAAATCTACCTTCTAATTCATTCACGTATCCACGAGCACCCATTTGGGCATCCCTAAGCAGATTTAGGTTATGTTCGAACTTTGGGTTAGCGCATGGGCCCAGTATACTCGCTATCTGATACTGTTGAGATGTCACATTGATCGTTGAGTTGCCTGGCCCAGTCTCCATGAATCTGGGCGAAGTCTTTCCAGCGTTGAATTTCTAGTTGAGATGTATCCCTTTCAGTAGTCGCATGATTCAGTCGCGAAGCTAGATCATCAGCCCTTTCTTTTTCCTTTTTCCACTAGGGCTGCACAACAGGTAGGGTGGGTAGGGTATAGGATTTTTCGCCACCCTACCCGCTGGATGGTGGATAAGAAAATTTTCACCCGACACCCTACCCTACCCGTGTAATGGAAGTATCCTACCCGACCTGTCTTTGACCAGGTCGGGTAGGGTGGGTGACTGTTATAACCGTGTTTTTTTTCTTCTTCTTCTTTTGTTTCTCTCAAGTCTCAATCGGTTTTTAGAATTTAATTACTAAATGATGACAACATACAACGTATTCATACATGACAAAACACTCAACTAAGTACTGTAGTATTACAAACTCCCACTCAACTATTTTTGGATGCAATCTGTATAAAGAACATCTGACTTTTTTGATTCCACTGGGAAATCTCCGTCCATCAGCAAAGTGACCTAAAGTGACCACACCTAAACAGGTCCATATATGTCAAACTCCATGTACCGGAAGGTCCACAGTAAATGCGAATGTTATTGAAGCCATCCTTCTCATTTCTTCTTCTTCAATCGTCATCCACAATGGCGGAATAAGCACTTAGATCGCCAAACATCTCTGCAACAAGAGAAATGACCAATTAGAAGAAGGCACAACAAGAACAACAAATCCACAAAATAAAAAAGATAGGCAAAGCAGTTCAGTATTAGATGCGCTGACAGCATATCCTGACATTACTATATATCACAATATCATAAGAAGTGTACACAATTCTGCAGTTTTTCTTCCTACTTATATGCATAAAAGAGAAGCAGACTATACTAGCCATTTGCACATCTTTTCAACCTGCATCCATAAGAGAGGCCAGAAAGACCAACCATCCTTGTAACCTGGGCATCACACCGACAAAACAAACATACACTTGCATTTTATTTTTTTTTCGTGAATTGAACACTTGCTTGTGTCCCCTGCAATGAAAATGATTGAAAACTTTGATTACCTTTTTATGGCTGTCTCTGGCATGTAGCTTCACCAAACAGCAAGTCATAAGTTGGTGGTTTAATAGGAACAGATTAGAGTAGGTGCCGCTGTAAGCCTATGTTAGCCCATGGTTACAGAGTGTCTGATATCTATTTTTGGTTGGTTCTGTTTTCTACATCTTGAATCACATTCAAAGTTTCTAAGAGATACTAGACTTCAGCCAGCAACTCTCATGTAAATCTATACTAGCCAATAGATGCCTAACTGCACAAACAAACAATTTGGACCACTTTTCATCATGCATCTATAAGAGATGCCAGAAAAGCTAACCATCCTTGTATCCTGAGCATCACACCAACTCACAAACATACAACCTTGCATCTTTTCAACTCTGCAAGCATAAGCTAACTAAGAACCAGAATTATATTTTTGGCAATCACATCTTCAGGCAAGTAAATAAAGGAATAACATGGTACAGGGTGGCAGCACTAAATACGTATCTAATTTTACTAGGCTAAGTCGATCATAAATCGCTCTTATGTATAGAAAGCTCGTAGCATTGCTAATATACAAACCCTTAAACAGGATATCTAGAAGGAATAGAATGACTACCAGGAAATAAAAAATGAAGAAAAACCTACATAACCTACAGCAAATGCACGCACTAATACAACCATTAAACTATTCATAAATCATTAAAAACAAAATACGCTATCCATTACATGTACTCTATGTGTTTGTGTCTTGATTCAACTATACTATATGAAGTATATGCATCAGACAATCATCTAGAGATGGTGTATATTCAGACCTTTTTTTAGGTGAACTTTATCTTGATTCAAACAATGTAGTAGGGGAAATCCCAAAGGAGCCGTTGAGTTAGTCTTTGTCGAACAAGTTAATTCTAAGAAATAGCAAACTAACTGGTAGTAGGCTGTCCTTTGCAATTGGAATATGAGGAAAGGATCTCTCTGGAGCTTAATAGCCCAGCACCAGTATTTGGGTGGAGGGAGTGCAACACAACACCATTACGATTCCTTCCTTTAAAATAAGGAATTCCATTCTCATGTTTTGCCGATGACCTATGTCATAGTACAATTGGGGTGATATACGCCTGAACACGCTTGACTTGGATGGACCAAATCTGGCCAGACACTATGTTAACAATCAGCTCTTCTCAATTGGACCACAGAGATCATGTTTATATGAGTAGTAGAAAATTCCCAAAAACAAAAATAAACATTGAACCAAAAGCAAAAGAGATGGACAAAGTAGAAAAAAATGGTAATCTTAATTAGATCCTCGCGCATATACGAAGAGGAGAGAAAAATCTTACTAGTATCCATCTCTAAGGCCACCAAACTTTTCCTGGCCAGCGGTATCCCAACCTTATGGGGTTTGTAATGTACACACACGGTAAGAAGCTGGCAAGATCCGTGCACCTAAGACTCACTGTCAACTTGCTGCAGCACAAAAGACCCCAAAATGTTGTTATTACAAGTGATGAATAATGACATATTTCTCTTTGGTATTTTATCAAACAGTTTGCAGACAGACTCTTTTCCACACTGTACATACATTACATGACAAAAACAACCAAATGGGGCATTCAAAGTATGGGAATTCAAGTTCTGAAACAACAAAATTAAGATAAAAAACAACAATTCTAAACTTTAATCTAAAACCAACAAAAAATCATCATGCATGTGACAAATTTTCAGGGTAGAAGGAGAGTATGGCTTTACTATCTCAATTAGACTTCAAATTCAAATCAAAACCTTAATCAAACAAAACCCAGATTCATCTAACAAACCTAAACAAGAAATCAACGAAAATATTTCACAATTGAAAACCCCCAAATCAAAATTAACAAACAAACAAAAACAAAATGTTGATTACCTGTAGTTGGAGAGTCGGATCTGGTGGAGGATAAAAGTAAGAAGAACGAAAACTCACAGAGAAGAACGAAGAAGACTGAAGATTGAGTTTTTTCCGATAAAAAAAAGAAAGTTTACGTTGAGTTTTGAGGTTAAAAAAATATTAGTATATTTCGACCGGTGAACGGATAGGTAGGGTAATTCTCGGTTATATTCGTCCCCCTACCCATTAAAGACGGTTAATATCCGTCACCCTACCCAGTGGACGACGGGTAGGATAAAAATATAGCGGTAGGGTAGAAATGACGGGTAGGGCCGGATATGCTACCCGTTTGTGCAGTCCTAAATTGATCCACCATAGCGTTCTTCTTGGCTTTGCTAGCGAGTTCGGCTAAGAGAATGGCATTATCACGCTCGCTCTCAACCCAGCTTAGATTCTTTTTAGCAGCTTTGAGAAGATGTTCAAGGTTCTAAGTTCAGTTAAATGATTTAACTCTCGGCGATACCACTTGACATCCTTGGTAAAATCAAACAGCATGCCACACTTCCTAGCATTAACATTAACCAAGTTATCAATCTCGATTTCGGCTCGCTCTAGTCGGTTGTCTGGATGCGGTCGGCGACCTTGGAAGGGATGAGGTCTAAGGGTCTCGGCGAAAGTTAAAAGAAAAGGAAAATGTGCAATACCAAGAAAATGATATGATAATCTCACCTTTAAGCTCCTCTTGATCGTCGATACTTTTCTGAAGCCTCTTAAGAGTCGCTCTTTCTGCTGCAAGATCATGCTTAAGGTCAACATTCTCACGGCTTAACTCGCCAATCTTGTCACACTGTGTGTCAAAGGCATCAATAAGACTAAGCACGTGCTGGTATCCCTGAGGCAGAAAGAAAAAGAAGTTAGTATGGTGAGAAAGAGATGGCAGTTTAGAAGGAAGAGATTCTGGAGAAAAACTGAAAAAGAGGGGATACCGAGATACACCACCAACTTTTAGTTTTCGTGAACCTAATTCATTACGGTTGAACGATCTCACAAATCAATATTCAAACAACAACCTAAGTATAGTTCATAGAACCGAACCCTAACACGAACGTGGTTCTTGTAGATCTCAACAGAGATGGATTCACTCAAAGGTTATGAATAAACAAACTTGCAATTACTTCAATTATATAGATCAGAGACAATATAATGAGGAAGGGAAAAGTAATGCAAGACACCAGAATTTTGTTAACGAGGAAACTGCAAACCTAGCAGAAAAACCCCGGGACCTCGTCCAGATGTGAACAACCTCAGTATTAACCGAATACTGAATAGCCTACTCTCAGACTTCGGACTGGAATGTATCGAGACTGAATTCACCCTACAAGCAATTCAGCTACCAATGTGGTCCTACGTCTCTTGGCTCCCGCAGAAACCTACGTACTTGATTCCCCTAGCTGACGTCCTTTACAGGCCTAGAAGTTGCTCCACTTCCCTTCGTGAAGACTAGCGCCACCCTGCGTCTAACATGACGCCTAAAAGTATCTAAGTAATTAAACGAGAATACGATTGTGATTTTCTTTAGACTTAAAGTAAAGGTTAATGGAAATCTATTTTGTTGAATAGGGCTTATTAATCTAGCCTAAACAACTTTACCTCTTAACGTTTGACGAACTTAGTATTAAACCTAGTTCGTGAATATATTCTAGGGTACGATTCAAGATCTACCTTATGAAGTTTCTATCTAATCTTGGTCGTGATAAGATTGAAAATATTCAATCGACCCAAGATACAGGATCAGGAATTTAACTTCCGACCTATGCTTCACGATCCTCAAGTGAAGTCTTTCAATAGTCGTAGTCCTAAAAGGACTTCGAGATGACGACCAACCTTTATGCAAGGATACACAGATGTGTAGAGGATTGAGATTGTATCATGCAGAAGGTCATCTATTTATAGTGATCACCAAGGGAGACTTTGCTTAAAGTTTAAGCAACCTTGAGTAGGGCTCAGGCAAGTTCCGGAACTAAGAAGGTCCATAACTTGAATACCCTTTCTCAATCTTCTATTAACTTTGGACTAGGCCAATAGTTAAAGAAGACTCAACCTTGATTGAAGGTTTGCGACTTCTGGTCCAAATCATGTTTGAACATCGCTTGCGACTTCTGGTCCAAATAATTGTTTGAACATCGCTTGGATTAAGTAGTTGAATTCCATGGGCCAAGTAATGACAAGTCCGAGAACTAATCATGCCTGGACCGAAAACTTCAAGATATGAAAGTTGGAAGTTTTCTCATGGCTTATATGTACGCGTTCATAGAGCTGTCAAAAAGAGTTCAGGAGAATTCAGGAGAAATCTGTGAACTCGTATGTACGCGTTCATACAAACCCGCTTGTTCTCTGGAATGCCTTTAAGCAACACATGTACGCGTTTACCGTTGAGGTCATTTCAAGAGACAATTCAACATACTCTACCTATACATAATATCACGGATGTGACAAATACAAAGGCGAAGAATCCTAGAATACCGTCAGATCATATAAACAACATCATAGACTATTGATATGATAGAAATGGTAAATACGATACGGAAAGGAAAAACTTTTCTAACCTTTAGCGAGGACGTTATGATTTATCAAGTAGTAAGCTCCGGTCTCCGTATTCAAATGTCTTCGTCTCGATTACCTAAAACTATCCTAGTCCGAGGTTGTAGAGTAAACTTATCAAGGATTGCGTTTTTGTCTCATAAACTTGACAACTGACTTGAGATAGCAATATCAATGGGTTCAACCGAGCAATGCTCTAACAATCTCCCCCTTTGTCAATTTTGGTGACAAAAACTAATCTTATATATGGATTCAAAAAGTAAAATCTTTTAGCCCTAACCATAATGTACTTGATCTTCTTGTAATCTTCAGCGTCTTCAGATAAGAGTGTTCTTGCAAGTGAAGATTCAAGGTAGAGATAACAAACTTCAAAGTCACCACACATCTTGGTTTCTAGAAGGACATAGTCCAACAAGAGTTTGTTATGCAATAGTAGTATATAAAACTTGTAAGCATATTGCATCGATGCTTAAAGATACTACACAATATGATATGTTCTCCCCCTTACTCAATACACTAACTTTTGCTTTGACTTGACAAGCACATCGATTTTACTCCTCCTATGACAATGCCGTAGACAATTTTCGTAGTAGATAGAAAGATTTTACTCCCCCTTACTACAAGATTTCTCCCCCCTTTTGTCATAAAATAGACAAAGGAACAAGAAATATAGGAATCCTCATAAAACAACAATAATCAATGTAGACAAAGCTAAACATACCTGAACCGAGAGATAAAAAAATGCAATTCTCTCGCAGACTCCACAGCCGCACACCCCAAAAAGATATTACCATGAAGCACAAGTTCAAAAGAACTCTCCCCCATTAATTTGTCATTTCATAAGGAACAATGCGGCGACCTTCCCAAGGAAGGATTTGGAATAAATTCTTGGGTGATGTACAATTTCACAAATAAGATTGTAATTATGTTTTTCTTTCCTAGCCAGTTACGGTCAAATAGGAATTCAAGGTTTAATCTTCCTACTTTCTCAGAGAGTTTCGGTCAACCATCCATCGCCTTTATAGAAAACATTAGGTTACCCCTTCCTAGTGGTTGTAAGACTAAGAATTAAAGGTACAACATTTAATCCAGCGGAGTTCAACATTGTATCATACGAGGTTCCTCTTTATCAAAATTGTCTCCCCTTAGCCATAAGAGTCAGAAGCATGGATTTTGATAGTTCTTCATGAACTGCTTTACCCGAACGGGTGGTATGGCTAAAAAAAGCAATCATTCATATAGGTAATCAATTAAGATCAAGCATTGCAACCATCAATTAAGATTTTAATTTAATAACCTTGATTAATTGATGAAACTTAGGTAATGCATTCATGCAAATCACTCAAAAAATCTAAAGCCAGGATGGCTTAGGCAAGAATGCCTCTTATTTTGAACAAATATTTTTTTTTCTCATCTAGATAATGCAAAGAAGAAAAAAGATTATTCTTCAGTTACCTCCTTCTCTGGTTGTAGTCCAGTCTTGTTCAATAGCAACAACTCTTGAGGTGAGATCAGTGATGAGTTTGGTGAGTTTGGTGAGTTTGATAAGCTCCTTGCTTAAACTTTGAACGTGTTCAAAAACAGCGTCAAGTTTAATATTAGATGCCTTTCTCTGTTCTTCAGAAACACATGGAATAGAGCATTGAGCAGACAATGCTTGAGTCATACTAGATTTACAGTCTGAAGATTCAATTCAAATCTTTTTACAGGAAGGAAGAACAAGGGTTCATGTATTGTCATTCATCTTGCAGTTTTCAGTTCTATGGAAAAGAGAATTCCTTCTTTTAGACTGATTGAATAACCCTTCCTACTCTTCCTTGTATAAGGTTCAGACACAGAGTTTAGGTTTTTAAAGAGACAGGATTTCGTTCATGAGAAGTCACGAACGTCCTTTAAACATCAGTTTTTTTATTGAGGTAAAAAGACATTTTAAGCTCAGTGTGACCACAATGGTTCATTTCATAAAACAATTTTTTACCTCAAATAATAAGTTTAAAAATGTCAACAATATGATTTTAAGAGCATATATTCTTTTTGGCTTGCTCATAGAGGTTCCCATGGATCCTGTTCTCGACTCTTACCTTAGGAGCCAGAGGCAGGGAAAATTCTAAAAGTAGCACAAAAAAAAGTTGACATCCACATCGAGTTATTACATTTTGGACTCTAAATTGTGATGTGATAGCGCCATTTGATTACAAATTTTGCTTCGGCTCACTGCAATTTCAGGAGGCGTAAGATAGGTGTTGTAAGACAATTATGATGACAACATTGGTGATCATAAACCATCAGGACAAATGATCACATAATCATTTGAGCGTGGACACATCTCTTTTGGAGATCATTGCTCAACAATTATAAGAGATGATAGATTATTGTCTTATTTAGATAATAGGTAAATATTTGTTTATGCACGATCTTAAAAACCTTTAAACAGAATCCTATTTTAGACCTTTTCTCGCTGAAAGGATTACCAATAGCGAGAGTCCTGTCTCTTAATGAGAAGAGGACAGCAGCGTCCAGTCTATAGGACTTTGTGCACTCTTCTTCTTTCTTTTAGATGAGATCCACGAGCTGTTAGTAGAGGACATACCTGGATGATCAGTCTTTTGAATCATGTCTGATAGATTCGTCTCTATGAAGTGAATAATTTTTCTGCAATTTGAAAGAGACTTGTTAATATTTTTCTGAAGATCAGAATTAATAGGCTTATTATCTTTAATGACCTGTTTGACATGCCTTTTCTCAACCCATTTCTTTACAGTCTTAGGGGAGGCTGGCTTTTTAACAGAAGCAATAGTTGTAGGTCGAGATCCAAGATCACGAGGAGGTCTCATATGAGACAACTTCTTTACAAAAGTTCTACAAATATCCACTTTTTCACTCTCAAAGAAAGCTTCTTTTGAAGTAGACAAACTGTCTAATTTGTTCCTGAGTATTAAGTTATCTTCTCTA
>JAJJMA010103611.1:0-12019 GCA_023529015.1 Papaver nudicaule | reverse complement strand
AACTAGGTCTTACAACACCGAGTGCAGCCGTGCGTTGCTACCTTTCCAACCTTGTTGAGTAACGTATCAGTTCTTGAATAGCCGTATATCAGAAGAGACGGACTTTAGAATAGACAAGAACGTGATCAGGTTACCAAGGTTACAGGTTAATCCGATTTCAACCAAAGATGGTTTCAATCTCCTACCTGTGCTTCCCAACTCTCAAAGGAAGTCTTTTATAGTGGTAGGGAGTTCCCAGAGGAGCTGCAACCTATAGAGGATGACTATACCACAACAAGCTTTCACCGAAGTGAAAAGAATTTACGCTACCTTCCCTAAGGACCTTCACGTATGCTTAATGCTTGCGGTATCTGTCCGTAGACACCTCTATTTATAGCACTCAATAAGATAGGTTGCTTTGGAATTAAGCAATCAATTACTTGTCCCACAAGTTAAGGAAACCCTAAACTTGCCAACCAAGTAATACAGATTAATCTCAATTGAAATTCCTTTTTAGATTTATCTGCCAAGTGTTTTGTTGGCTCAAAAACACTTCAAGATAGGAATCTAACAGACCAGAGATAATCTTATCTTATTGACTCATTGAGGATCGTTAGATGGAACACAAAAGGTATTTATGTTTTACACAAGTCCATCTAAGAGATAAATGAGTTTGGAATTTGACTCAGAGTGAAATTCTAAAAGAATATACTCTTAATTCGACTACCAGTGAAATCTCCATGTCAGGTTCACGTACTGGTACGTGAACAAATAGGACACAGGAGAATTTCAGGCTATGGTATGCAAACCGGTTCGGGAACCGCCTGCTGGTCAAATTAGGTCAAATCCGGATTCCGCTGGAAGTACTGGGCTGAGCCAGAACTTAGACGTGAGAACGTCCTCAGCTGTGATCCACAGGCTCTTTGCTCAAGAGTACTCCTTTAGATTCATCCATATCCAACATAACAGTTTGCAAGCAAACCATTGTAATAGACATATGGCGTCGAATCTATCTCATGCATTCTTGATTCACAGTATTCGTGGGATCAAATACTGGTCATGACATAAAGCCATGTTACACAAGAACACGATCTCAATCGCTATATTACTACTAAAGTAGTCGACTATATTTCGAAAGAATAGAGAAAGTAGAAAATAGAAGAATATCCATAAAGTCATAACTCCTACTAACCTTTTGTCGATGAAGAATAATTGATGTCTTCTTTGTATTCACAGTCTTCGTCTTCAAGGTCTCTACTACTCTGTCTATATCCCATTTCCGAAATCTAAACTCTAGTAGGCTAAATCAAGAATTGAATTTTGACACCTAAAACTGATAACTAGCTTGACATACCAACGCTAGTGGGTTTGACCGGACAATGCCCTAACAGAAAAGTATCTTTAAAATCAAACTTGTGAGTGAGAGGGAAAACCCAACAAAATTTTGTGAAGTCATCAATGATATTAACATAATAGAGGAAGCCATTTACAGAAGCAATAGGAGCAGGACCCCATACATCCATGTGTAGTAGCTGTAGAGCTGAACTAGTAACAGAAAAAGACATGTGAAAAGGTTGCTTATGGCTCCTACCTAATTGACATTTAACACATGAAAGTGGTTTATTGGTTACATTTGAAAGGTGTATAACCTTGTTTATTCTAGACATAGATTGAAAAGAGGGATGAGCAAGCCTCCTATGCCATATGGTGGAAGAGATTGGAGAGCAGGAATAGGCAGTTGGTGTTGAAGATGGCTGAATGTGTGCATGCAGAGGATATAGACCATTCTTACTGGGCCCCTTGAAAAAAAGCTTCCCTGACTTCAAAGCCTTTACAGTAAAATCATTTGAAGTAAATGTCACAGAACACTCATTATCTCTAGTAAATTTATGAACAGAAATAAGGTTTTGAGAAGCAAGAAGAACATGAAGAATTTGATGTAGGCTAAAATTTTGATTAGGAACAGAAATAGTAGAAGAAGCAGAATTTAGAATTTGCATACCTTCACCATTGGCAGTGGTGATGGAATCAGCTCCAGAATGACCAGAAGTAGATGCAATATTTGAGACATTGGAGGTTAAGTGATGAGTAGCACCAGAGTCAACATACCATGGATTTTCACCAAGAATATTAGCAGAAGCAAGCATTGCTTGTAAGTTTCTTGGTGGATCTCTTCCTTGATAGGCAAAATTTATCCTATTCCAGCATTCAGAAGTTGACTTCATTCCTTCATTCCTGGTGGTTATAAGGGGATTCGAGGCTGCTGGAATCTGTGGTAATTTGGGGCAATGTATGGTTTCTGGAATGGGGATGATGCTGGGATTTGCTGAGAGTTTATGTGGGTTGCCTCTGTTAGCTCGATTTTATGGGTTTGCACAGGAAATTAAGAGGAGATTTTGAAGTAATTGAGAGGGGTTTTGAAGTCAATGAAGTTGTGGTGTTTCAGGTAGAGTTCTGAGTATGGTGATGGTTCAGTTCAAGTCTGGTAGAAGAATAGTTGGTTTTCTGTGGGTCTTCTGTGAGTTTCGTGGAGCTTAGGGACTGAGCTGTGAAGGGCTTTTGAAGGTGGTACATTGCAGAATCATGGTGCTGGAGCTAGAAATCGAAATTGTGGTGATTTTGGCATGAAATTTTGGCCAGAAAGAAGCAAAAGATGGCTGGAGTTCGTAGCAGATTTAAGGTTGAAGTTCTGGTAATCTGAAATGGGTTTGTCAATGGTTATGTTTCAAGGGGACTATGGTGTTGCTTTGTGTTGGTTTCTGAAGGGTCTGGTTTGGTGGTGATGTTGTCGTTGCTGTGAGCTGTAGATGGTGCTAATTGCAGAAGGTTAGAGCTCGGATGTGTGGTAGTTGAGATGAGTAGGAGATGGTGAAGTATGATGGGGTTTTGAAGCAGGGTTTGATGATGCTGATTCATGGATGTATAGGTTCAAGTCTCTGGTTGTTGCTATGGAGCTTGTTGCTGGTGTTTGTCGTGGAGTTCATGGGTCCAATTCAATTTAGTATGTGATGTTGTTGCTGCTGCAATGGGTTTGAAGCTTCTGTAGTCATGGATTTGAAGGTGATAAATGATGGGTCAAGAGAGGAAACTGAAGCTGGCAAATAAGAAGGTCACTTAGGTTCAGATTGCAGCTGAGCTGTGGTAACTTTCTGGTCAGTGGAATGGGATGTGTTCTTGTTGTTTGCTGGAGATTCTTCAGGGCTAGGTGTGGTTGCAAGGGTCGATCTTATGGGGATGATTCTGGAACTGATTTCAGAGGCTAGGAAGACCAGGTTGCTGTGATGTTTTTCAGCAAGGAGTGTAAGGATAGTGGCAGTGCAGGAACAGGGTCAGTAGGCAGTGGGCTGGATGTTTTGGCCCAAGAGTTCAGTGGGATGGATGTTGACCCAACACGGTTTTGGCAGAGGGTTTTCAGAGCTATATAGAGGCGCAGGAATAGAAGGGATAACATCTCTTTACAACGAGTTTTAGAGGCGCACAAGGAGCTTGAAGGAGAAACAGAGTTTTGCTTTTCTTTTAATTTGCTTGAGCTGTGAAGTTTTGTTTTACATGGATTTTGTTATTTATTTCAAAACATGAGTAGCTAAGTTTTATTTTTGATTAGGGTTGATTTCAAAACCCGATATATGTATTTATAATTGATATTAAATAAGCGTTTTTCGCAAATTGCTCTTTATTGTTCAATTTCTACCGTGCTATTATTATGTGAAGTGTTAGTTAATTATTCAAGTTCGAAATTGAATTATTGATTAATAACTCTTTTGCTAGTTGAGATATCTTGCATCCGTAATTGTGTATAAAATCATAACACAAGTAGCAATATATTTGTGTTGATGAAGGGATTTTGTTAAACACTTATATGTAGAAATTGACACTAGTGTATGAGTCGAGCTTATGTGCTCATCACTAGGAGCAACTTATCTCATAGATCCTAATGCAATAAAAGCTTAAAGGAGAAAGTGGGATTTCATTTCAATTTCAATGTTTTTATTGCATTCGAAATGAGAAATGCGAATGGCTATTTATAGCCATCGACTATACAAGTCGGTTGTACAAAGAGGAGACACGCCACGAAAAACGTGGCAGTGCTATGTGATATTGAAAGCTGTTAAGAATATCATTCAAGTGAGTTATATCTAGAGAGCTTATTCTACGTGCTCACATTAATAGAATCCTTGAAGAAAAATTATTCTTTTAGGTGAATGTTGGTACAAAGTATCCACCGCCCACGTGTAAGCATCTGAGAAGACGAAGTAAGATAAGAGAGGGAAGAGCGAAACACTGAGTGAGATCTAAGGCCTCTACTTCTCATCTCGAGTAAGGATCTGGATGGAGGGTTGAGATCTAATAAGTCCTTATCCATCTAGAGTGAGAATCCAAATGAAGGGCTGAGGTTCACCCACGACAGAACTGATGGACTAGACCTCAAGAGACAGCTGGATCCGCATGGGGAACACTCAACTACCCACATTAAAGGCCCGATCAGAAGAAGTCAGAGGTCAAGAGACGCGTGTCAAGTCCTTGGTGGTGGAAAGGAGCATGAGCCGCATCCAGGAGAAGACTTAGCTAGAAAGTAAGTAAGGTGCCGCAGCCTCAGAGAAGAGTGTCGCACTGGTAAAAGAGATGTGAGGACCCCACCAGGTGTGAACACAAACATCTTGGAACCGCCATAGGACTACTATAAATACTCAGCTCAGAGTGATGAGCTGGGGACGGACATTTGAGTGCAAGAATTGGGGAGAGAAGAATCAAGCCATAAGCTTAGAGAGAACTGTTATCAATACCATCTTGTAATCTTACTCAAAGTCATTAAGACTGAAACTTGTATGTTGTAATATGATTGCCACCTTTATATGAATGAACAATTATAACCCTTAGAGAAGTAATTTGGTGTTCTTATTTACTTACATAACTCATTAGGTATTATTCTTTTGTATTAAGTGAATCCAAGGACTCAATATCATATTTATCTTGTATGTTTGTGGTGTAAGGCTACTATAGTTTTATGCACAAACAGTTTGGCGCTAGAAACAGGGACTTCGGTCTCTAGTAAAGGATTTATCCTTCCTGTGCTACCTTGTGTTATTCTATTTTTAAGTTTTTTCTCTTATTTATAGAAAGTAGCTAAAGGAATCAAGGGAATATGAATGATCTTACTATTTAGTAAGTATTGGTCCTAATTTCATGCTGGTTGCTTATCGGGTTTTTGTTTTCATAAGCATTTTTGAAAATCATTGCTGTGAGAACCTAGAATTAGCAAAGTATTACTAAGTTTGTGGAATGGGAAACTCAAAAGACATTCACAACTCTAAGATCAAAACGAGGAGTACAACAAAGGACCAGTCTGATACGAGGGATGCAGACGCAGTTGAGCATAACAGCATCACTCCAGGGGCTGCGACATACAACTTAGTGACAGCGACCAACAATGCAGCAGCAGAAAAAGCCTCAGCAGAAAAAGCCGCAGCAAATAAAGCCGCAACAAATAAAGCCGCAACAGATAAAGCCTCAACAGATAAAGCCGTAGCAGATAAAGCTGCAACAGATAAAGCTGCAACAGATAAAGCCGCAACACTAAAGTCCGCACAGAAAAAGTTGCTTGCTGACCACCAGGCCTCATGCATAACGGTCGCACACAAAGCCAAAGAAAATAAAGCCGCATCCGAGAAATTCTTTTCAGAAAAAGCCGCAGCACAGAAAGCCGCAGCACAAAGAGCCGCAATGGAAACAGTTGCAATGGAAAAGGCCCAAGTAGAGAAAGCCATATTCGACAAATCTCAGTACAATTCTAAAGCCGCAGCAGAGAAGACTGCCGCAGTAGAAAAGTTAGCAGCCAGTACGACTTTCTTGGAAGCAGAAGAGGCCGCAGATCTGGAAGCCGCATTGAAAGCATCACGACAAGAAAAAATGAGAGATTCATCGTTTGTAGTCCCCAATCAACCTTATGGAATCCCTCTGACCAGACCCTCAAAGGTAAGCCAGCTGCAACCAAGGATGTTTTTAGGTGAGTCGAGCGCACTACCAAGAGGATTAGGAGTGCTACAAGAAGTCTACTCCAAAAAAGATTATGAGATATCAGACCGGCAATTCCAGTCATAGTTGAAGGAAAAGATGGCAACTTGAGGGTCAATAATCACATACTTCCAAATTTGTCAGAAGAAAGAAACCACCTAGTAAGGGAGCTCCATGAGTTCCAACTAGAAGAAATGAGGAAATTCAAGTCCACCTTTACTGACGCACTTTCCCTTTTAGCGGAGGAAAATCAGGTACTAAAAGACACTCGAGGAAGACTTGAAAAAAGGCTCCAGAAGCTGAAGAGGGAGCGGCCGAAAACAATTCAGTGGTAAGAGCAGTAGAATCACCGGATAGCCAAGTAGTTCCCTATCTTGGAACCAGATCAGCCTCAGCCACTTCGGTGCATACACCCAAGATATGCCTCAAAAGCCAATGTTTTGCTCGCAAAGAAAAAAGAACCAGAGTATAACCCTTATGAGGACGGGGGTGAGGACTATGAAGATACTGTGCCCAATCATGATCGCACTGGTATGAGGCATAGACAACATGATGATATGGAGCAAATGCGTCAGGAGATCAAAATGTTCAAATCCAAGCAAGGTGGTGGGCATTTGGAGGAAGCCATGAAAGATTCTCATTCCACACCTTTGGTTCCAAGAATTAGTTTCTATAAGCTCCCGGATAAATGCAAGCCTCCCACTTTCCTTTGTTTTGAAGGACAGGATGATCCCACTATCCACCTAAGGTATTATAGAAGAGCAATGGCACAATGGGAGTGGGACGACAAAGTAATGTGTAGGTTTTTTCCGTCAAGTCTCAAAGGCCCAACCTTGGCTTGGTATGATGATCTTCATTCTCACTCGATCAACTCTTTTGAGGAATTACCAAATGCATTCATCACCAAGTACTTGTACAATAAAAGGACTAAGGCTGGCCTAGATCGAATGTTTGCCCTGGCCATTGGACCAAAGGAGACTTATCAAGAGTTAAGAGACAGATGGATCAAAATTGGGCAAGAAATTGGAAGTGTAAATCCAGAAATTAGCATCAATTGTTTTAAGTGGGCACTGGACCGAATGAGTAACCTTTTTGTAGATATCCACAGCCAAAAGCCTAAGACCGAAGGAGATCTCATGGTTTTGATTGAAGAGCATGTCTGACTTCAAGAAATTCAGAAAGATAATCCTAGAGCCCAGCCGTCTCCCAAAGTCGCACAGCGTACTGACTCAGTGGAGCCTGAGCCCTCAGCATCTAAAAGAAATTATGAGCCAGCGAAAGCTCCATATCAGGATAAAAAAGCAAGGAATGAGGACTACAAGCGAAATGATGGCAAACCCAATAACTTCAAAAAAAGAGTATCTTTCAATGATATTGTATATACCAAACTAAATACAGGAATCGTACAAATAATGACAGCCATCAAAAATTGTCAGGACTTTGAGTGGTCGCACACACGAGGCAGACAACATGACAAAACGACAAATCACTCTGAAAAATGTGAGTATCATGATTTCAGAGGGCACACGACTGAAAGGTGTAAGAATTTGAAGGACCAAATACAAAAAATGGTAAATGCGGAAAATTTGAATGAATATGTGTTGAGCCCAAATGATGTGACCCATCCACAGAAAGATAAAAATATAAAGCTACCCGACAATTAAATTATCCACGTGATAACTCATTCAGAGCATTATGACCCTTCCCTCTCAGGAGACATAGGACGGAGATTGAGGAAAATAGTTGAAGACCACGAGATGTTTAAAATTGGTGGAGTTATTACAGAAGACTGGGAAGAATGGATGTCTGCGCCACTTACTTTTTCTTCTGAGGATGTAGATCAAGAGCTGGAAACCCATAATGATGCCTTGATACTCACTCTACCGATCACGGGATGGAACGTCACTAAGATCTTAATGGATGGAGGGAGCTTGTTGAACGTACTTTTCTACGATACTTATAGACGGATGGAGCTTACTGATGAACAACTCACCCCCTCTCGTTTTACAATTTATGGGTTCAATGGGGCAGTGTCCAAGCCAAAGGGAGAGATCTTTTTGAAAGTTAGGGCAGGACCGATTCGAATTAACACGAGGTTCAGTGTGGTCGAAGCCTCTTTCCCTTACAATGCAATCATGGGCAGGTTATGGGTACATAGACTAAAAGGAACAGCTTCAACATACCATCAATTTTTACGTTTTCCAGGACCTCATGGAGAGATCCAAATCAAAGGAGACCAGATGGATGCGAGAAGTTGCCAGGCAGAGGAAACTCAGCACAACGTATAAAAAGTTCAAGCACTTCAAAATCTGAGAAGGGAAAAGAAGGAAAGTATCAAAGAAGAAAAATACCAACAATATCTAAAAGATGTTGAATGCCAAAGATTAGAGAGCGTCCCTGGACTAAGCACTTGTAGTTGGTAAAATCCCCATAGTAGAGATTTTACCAATACACCCATACTTAGAAACCTAAGCACAACATATAAACGTATTTAAAATATAAGCATCCTTATCATATAACTCAGCACTTGAACACAGACATGAAACATAACTATGAATAGTAATCACAAACATAGCATATAGATCTGCAAACCATAACTCATGTATAGAATATCATTAACAAATTCTTTGCACCTCACCTTGCAAAGGAGATTCACTCTACAACAATATCAAGATCTTACCAAGAATTTGAGCTAAGGAGAAGAAGATGGATTCCTCTCAATAAATCAAACCCTAGTAATCACTTTTCCAACCCCTTTCTCAATGGGCGTACACGACCTTATATAGGCGTTAGTTACATAATGGAGAACAGCTAATACATACAAATCCTTCTGACACTATTTGTCTTCTTACTGCTATCTTCAATACCGCCGTCCTTCTTCAGCACCTCAGCGCCCTTCCTCTGCATCTTCAGCGCCCTTCACTCTGGATTGGATAAGATTGATGACTCGAATTCCACTGAGTCAACAAGTCAACTCTGACAATCCGACCGTTCTGCTCAGCATTAAATGCTCAACCAACTTATTCAGCTTTTGTCGATAAGGTGCCTGTCACTTATCTTATGATATGCCGTTGTGCCCACTTTCTCTTCAGCGCCATCTTCCTGTAGTTGATGACCGCTGAGGTATACCGCTGCCACCGTTCTACGTTTCTTATGGATGCCCTCCTTAATACAAGTCCTCTCCTAAGCACCCTAAATTGGCCTAAGGCATTTTCTACACTCACAGCACTAATGATAAAGTACTCAGTCAAGACAATCTAACTACTGAAGTACTCAGTAATGAAGCTACCATCTCAGCCAGTAAGCCAGACAGTGAGGCCGTCAAATAACAATTAAAGAAAGCTCCAATCTATGGAAGCCCTACCCCTAGCTTTTCCGCATTAGAGCCAACGAAGGAGGTTAACATAGGCGATGAAGACGCACCAAGAATGATAAAAATAGAAACATTAATGGAAAAAGAGCGTCAATACCAACTACATGTACTCCTAAAAGAATATGCAGACATCTTTGCGTGGAAAATGTCAGATATGCAGGTATAGACCCTGAAGTAGTGACCCATAAACTGAGAATTAAGGAGGGATCGTCGCCATTTAGGCAAAAGGTGCGAAAAGTATCATATGAATACCACCACGAGGTGGAAAAAAAAGCTCAGAAAGCTTCTGGAAGCAAGATTCATTAGAGAAGTCGTTTGTCCCACATGGATCTCAAATATGGTTTTGGTACCAAAAAAGAATGGAGGAATACGCATCTGCATAGACTTCACCAACCTTAATAAAGCTTGTCCTAAGGACAGTTACCCATTACCAAGCATTGATCAGCCGGTGGATGCCACTGTAGGCCATGAGCTCCTTTCTTTCATGGATGGGTACTCTGGGTATAACCAGATCGCACTAGATAAAGATGACCAGGACCACACTATTTTCTTTACCCCACATGGACTATATTGCTACACTAGGATGCCCTTTGGACTTAGAAATGCTGGGGCAACTTATCAGAACCTAATGGACAAGATTTTCAAACCCTGGATTGGTCACATTTTGGAGGTCTATGTGGACGATATGCTGGATTGGTCAGAGAAATATTTCAGGCAATGAGATCCTGCAGGATGAAACTAAATCCAGAGAAGTGCACTTTCGGATTTACATCGGGAATTTTTTTGGGATACCTGGTAACTAAAATAGGAATTGAAGTGGATCCGAGCAAAATCCAAGCAATTGTTAATATGCCCTCACCCAAGAGCCTCAAACAAGTTCAGAGACTGAATGGAAGTCTGGCAGCGCTAGGGAGATTCATTGCGAGATCCTCCGACAAATTAAAACATTTCTTTGACATTTTGAAAAAGGAAAGCAAATTCGCATGGAATGAAAACTGTGAGGCAGCATTCTCAAAAATTAAGGAATACCTTGCATCCATACCAATATTGCAAAAGCCCGAGCCTGGTGAGGTCCTAACACTTTATATTGCAGCAACAGAGAACGCAGTAAGTGCGGTGTTAGTAAGAACCATCACAAAGGTAGAACAACCCATCTACTATGTCAACAAAACCCTCAACCAAGCAGAAAGAAACTATACTAGGATAGAGAAACTCATCCTGACACTTGTTTTTGCCTCACAGAAGCTTCGTACATACTTTCAGACTCACTGGATCAGGGTTCCAACAAAAGCCCCACTGGGAATAGTCTTAAAAAACGTTTCAGCAGTAGAAAGGGTGGCAAAATGAAATGCACAATTAGACCAATTCGATATCATATTCGAATCCCGAACCGCTTTAAAGTCTCAAGTACTGGCAGATTTCCTTGCAGATCTACCCTTAAATGATGAAGCAGAAATAGATGACCTCCCGGAAGAAATTACGAGTGAAAAAGAGCCCAATATCATTTTGCATCCCTCTGACAAGCGCAGATGGGAGGTATTTGTGGATGGATCAAAGAACGATGAAGGAAGCGGAATTGGAATAGTCATTACTACCCCCACTGGAGACAGAATGGTACATTCTTTTCGCTTGGAATTTGGTGATGTAACGAATAATATTGTTGAATATGAAGCAGTCATTCATGCATTAAGGATCATCCTAGAGCTAGGAATATCAGATGTGCGACTTACTAGTGACTCTCAGTTAGTCATTAGACATTTGGAACTAAAATACAGAACATTGGATGACAACCTGGTGTCCTACATGACTTTGGCGCAAAGTTTGGTATCCCAGATACCAAACATCACTCTAAGGCACTTATGCCGCAAGGATAATCGACATGCGGACGCACTGGCTTTCATTGCTTCCATGACCGCAATAGAAAAAAAACCTCGATTAAATTAGGGCGAATCTATGAACCATCGGTTGAGTTAAAGCAATCTTCGGAGCAATGCATTGCGACCAGATCAGGCATGAGTCATCAATGGAATACTGGCCCAGGACCAGAGGAGAATTTGGAGGATGGAACAACTTTCCAAGAAGATGAGATACTCCCTAAAACTGTTGAAAAAGGAAAGAATGCCGCACTGCTGCCTAGAGAGGACGATGATAATCCAACAAAGAAAGCTCGCATCAGACTTTCCTCTTCACCCTTAGAAGAAAATGATTGGAGAACACCACTAATCCAACACTTAGATGGGACAACGGTATTCACAAATGCCTCTGACAGAAAGAAGTCAGACTTAAGGGTGAGAAATTATATGCTGAGGGATGGAGTCTTATATCGTCAATCTTTCTTAGGACCATTGCTAAGGTGTTTATCCCAAGAAGAGGGGCATGAATTACTGCTTGCCATCCATTATGGTGACGCAGGTAACCATAGCGGAATGAGATCTTTGGCACAAAGCTAAAACACAAGGATACTATTGGCCTTTCATGAATAGAGACGCAGCCAATATGTCTCGCAGATGTGAGGAATGTCAGCGCTTCGCCAGAAAAATTAAAGCGCCAGCTACAACACTCAATTCAGGCATGAGCCCTTGGCCCTCTGTGAAATGGGGAGTAGACATTGTAGGACCATTAATCGAAGGTGTTTTAGGTGTAAAACAATAAAGA
>JAJJMA010103603.1:0-14573 GCA_023529015.1 Papaver nudicaule | reverse complement strand
GTATGTGGTACTGAGAGTTCTTCATTATGCATTGATGATATTTCCCCCCATTCTATGAGTTCCTTGGCAATTAAATACTTCGATGCAGTGAAGAAAGATCTACCTAATCGGTTTGTTATGACGGAGCGAGATTCAGCCTTATGGCAGTGCAACAGGATCAAGCATGCTCAAGATTATTTATTGGCCATTCCGATTGCTGAGCTCAATCAAAAACTTGGGTCTCGACATTTCAGAGCTATCTTGCGTTATAGGCTCGGGATCCCTCTTTTCGAGGAAGGAGACAGTTGCATCAGTTGTGGTAGGAAGATGGATATTTTCGGGGACCATGCCTTGCATTGCTCTAGTGGCATTGGTCTCAAGTATAGACATGACCTGGTTCGTGATACCTTTGTTGATATTTGTTATCGCGCGGGGGTCCCAGCTAGGAAGGAGGTTGATTTGGGGTTCCTCTCAGATACCGGGTTAGCTTTGAGACCTGCAGATGTCTTGGTGTATAACTGGGATAATGGACATGATGTATGTATGGATATCACAGTTGTTTTACCTTTTACAGGCGTTGGGGTGCGCGCTTTTGTTCCGGGCAAGGCAATCGAGGATGCTGTCGTTCGCAAAAAAGACAAGTATTTAGAGAAATGTACTGCTCAGGGATTTGGTCTTGGTGTGCTGGCTTTTACCACCTTAGGGGAGCTGGGTAGTGACACTGTGGAGTTCCTGAAGAGATTGCGCAACTATATGGCTAGCCATGATGCGAACGTCACAGTGGGGGATTTCCTTTTCCATAGGATAGGAGTTGTACTTCAAAAAGGGATTGGAGCTCAGCTTGTTGCTAGACTCCCATCCAGTTCTTGTAAACTTCTTTCAGTTGATGATGATTAATAAAATCTAAGTTTTAGAAGAAGAAAGTAAATTTACAAGAAAACTTGTTAATTTTTTTTTTTTTTAATTTTAGCTCAGATAACACGTTACGTATATGCAATTCGTGAAGTGTTTTGTCAAGCGTGGTGACTGTCAAAGTTTATTGAGCCATACAAAAAGAGATCTGGCCAATAACATGAATCTGAGGAGAATTAAGTTAGCAGCCAAAATCTTGCAACAACCAGAACGAGAGAATGACATTCTTGTCTTTGGTTGACACATCTCCCATTGTGGGTCTCTTTGTTATAGTGGGTTGCTTCATATACTTGATGCTTTTTGCTGACCCTTCAATTGTTTTATACCGCGGTTATTATCTATTCGTTGGTTGCCACCTGTTTCTGCCTTTCTGACTTCTACATTAAGTGTTGAGAGGACTACTACAACACGCGTCTATTATGCCTGTCCTGGCCCTACCTCTACCGAGGCTACTTTCATCTTGGCATTTCATCTTCATCAGCCATAGTGATGGGGTAAAACCTTTTAGATATTGCTTCCATGCTTCGTGATCATGCTCTTATCGTGCTTCCGCCCTCCAAATCTTGCCACATGTACATCCGAGATTATGTACAAACAAGTACTAGCACAAGGAGCAGGAGTACTCAAAGCCTATTTCACAAAAAAAAACAATTGTTAGAACGAAGAATAAACATCAAGACGAAAATCAATCAAAATGAAATATAAGATAATGCCTGGGAAGGAGTCACGTTAAAGCGCTAGGAAACGAAGCTGTGATAGTGCTCGACCAGCTCAGTGAGTAATCTGGGAACGAAGCCACCAGACGAAGATCTCTTGTACCCAGTTACTCAAGAACCAACAATCTTTAAAGCAGTCTGCATCCACCTGTAATCATGATCTAAGACGAACCCTTTGCTCCATAGGAAAGGCATCACCATCATAACCAGGGGCAACCGTAAGCTTCACATCATCACACTCTTCAAGGAACGAGGGTACATGAGAAGGAAAATTACGACGTGAACCAACATCAATAACTTCGAAGACTCAACATCAATAACTTCGGAGTGCCGGTTCAGCTAATGATCAAACAGCTTCGCCAACCCACCTTCGATCCTGATAACCAGTCCATCTCGTGGAAGTAGCGTCTCCATAGCAACAAAGAATGGCAAGACTAATTCGATTGGGAAACGAACTCAACTTCGATGGATCAATAGCGTATAATAATGCAACTCGCTGAAGGAAGCAAACCCAAAGGAAAGTATTTTATTAACAACTATCATCTCATCAGCAAAGCATATGTTAGCAAATATTCAGTGTTTTAGGGACAATCAACATGCATCGACAGCTCGAAGCAGCAATTACATCAACCTCGGATAAGCAAGCTCCGACCACAACAAAATCCTATTTGCTTAGGCACATCTCCTAAAGCCCTGACGCCATCAAAAAGAATAGGCCATGACGCCATATCTTCACCAGTGCCTCGTCGCAAAAACAAAAAGGTTGTCACGCCGAGGCAAAAAACGCCAATGAAAAGGCTGAAACGCCAAGGCAGAAAAAGCCAAAAACAAAAAGGCTTTAACGCCAAGGCAAAAAACGCCAAAAAAACAAAAAGTCCTCGAATAGCAGGCACAGAGCTGATGTACATGTAGTCGTAAGGGCCCTACGATCTATATGGCACAGTCCTCTACCCACAAGACACCCCGTTAGCGGTGGGTACTTTGCATCAAAGCTATATAAGCCGAGACGCATTTGAGCCCACTACCATTTGACCTATCTTTAGAGGCGTCGAGGGGACGATAAATGGGATTAACATCTACCTTTAGAGGTGGATGGAACCCCGAGGCAGCTAATTAGCTTACATTCACGGGAATGGCAAGCGAGTTACGCAGCCGAGGGACTTCCTCCAAAAATCAAGTACAACCTTGAGGAGGGGCTAGCGAGAAAAGAAGAAGTTGAACTCCAGGCCGCGATAGGAGAACAGTACCATGTCTAAGCTCCAGCCTTGACCGGCACTCCCCCATTGTGCTACTTTATTATCGAGACACATAACAGCTACCCACCATAAGTTTCCTACTCTACTTGGGATAAATGGGTTATCAGAACACCACCATGTTCTCTCGGAGGATACTTAGTATCTTCGATACCCACCTAACGTACTGAGGCAAAACGGGTACCTATGGTCTCGATAGCCAGTGTTTTGCTTGAAACCAGTGCGAGTAGCTCAAAGCCTTTGGGAAGGGTGATCCGTACGCTCCCACTAGCTTGGTTACTACCTCCCACATCGAAGTAAGCCCCGAAGTTGCACTCTAAGTAACCTTAGGAGCCTATAATTTGCAAGGTAAACTTCGTGCCTGATCACGAGTTACCAAGCAAGCAATACATCGAAGAAAAGTACGTGCCTGATCACGTCATACTACAAAAACTATGCAGTGAATAAAAGCATGACTCGATCTTGAAAAAGAAAAAACTTCATTGAAGAATGATTCAAAAATATACTTTATCAAAGAATGAATTAACAATACTCTTAACTTCATTACAGGATGAATCGAAATATTTTGCAGGATGGCTAGAAGTACAAATGAATCGAAACACAAAAAGATGCAAGACATGGGCACAAACAAATCACAAAGATATTACCTTGAAGTATTCATTAAGGCATCAAGCAGGAGCATGCATCAAGGTTTCTTCGATAAAATCTAGTGAAATGATTTCAAAATCGACTTCGCTCTCAAAACGCTCGAGGATGGTTGTACATACAAGAACTTCGCTAACAGACCCACTCGTAGAAAACAACATCAAATAACCCAAGGAGCAAAGCAAAGTGATAGCAATCTTCGTCCACCAAAGGAGCATGGCATCCTTCGTTTCACAACGAAGAGTCACAAAAGTCAATACACCGAAGCAGTAGCTGGAGCAAAACAAAGAATGCAGGGGCAAAGCCATTGGATGCCAATCTCCTCGTACAACAAATTCGCTTTGTGAAAGGTACACTTCGGGAGAACATTTCCTTTTGCTTACAAAAGTTCGGTTCCTTCACTTTCGAAAGCAAAAGGGGGGCAACTATACAAGGGAATCCCGAGTGGAAAAATTTTCAAAGCTCATTTCTTCAAACAACGACACCAAACAGCCCAAGAAGCCGTCTAGGAACTTCACGCAAGAGTAGGAGCAAGTATGCATACTCGAAAAACATTTTGTACTCTTCCGCTCAATTCCTTCGACAACAGTGGAAAGCCAAGAACTCACTTCGCTCGAAAGATAGTCCGAAGGAAGACAATATCACAACAAAAGAAACACCCCGACAACATCTTGGTTACCACCTTTCGAGCTAGTTACAATATGAAGAAATCATCTGTCTACATCGAAATACACCAACGAAGGTCATCTCAAAATTCAAAGGATTCATGAAACAACCATTCATCATCGACGAAGCCCAGTTATGCAAACACCAAAGTCAATCCATGGCATCTATCTCCTTCAATCCGAAGCAGTCATCTTAGCATTCTCAACGAAACATCCTCGGAGCAATCTTCTTGAAAAATAATAACCTCAATACCCAACGCGTTGGATAAAAGAAACACCAAAAAGGATCAGGAGTTCACTAATCAACTAAAAGGAATAATCATGACAGGAGTGCCACTCCGAGATCATCCTCGACCTCACTTCGAAGTCATCCTCGATCACACTCCGATATCATCCTCGACCTCACTACGAAGTCATCCTCGATCACACTTCGATTCGACGGCACACATTTCCGGCAGTCAATAACCACCTTTGATGGACAGTTACCTCGAGACATCTCCTTCGGATCAGCCCGCATACTTCGATGACTACTCATCCTCTTCTCGATGCCAGTTCCTTGGATTCAGCATCACATTCGATAAATGAAATCTCAAACCATCATGAAAAAATACCAGAAAATAAAATCCATTCGTTACCAACTCAATCAAGCATACCTCCTTGGCAACTCAACGAAGACGTAAATGTTACAAGTTCGAAGCTGTTGAAGCAAGTCAAAGTACCGAAGCTAAACGAAAGGATACAACACGAGTCAGCACACTCCAGGATTCTCACAAGTCCACGTGTCTCATACCGTCAATTATGACAAGAAGAATTTGCAAACGGATTAATCTTCGAAACATCCATTGGCAAAGGAGCAAACTGTGGGGGTATAATTCGGACGATCCACGTGTCATCATCCTAGAAGAAGAGGAAGACATCACCTTATAAACACCAAGAGAGTCAAAGACTAAGACTACGAACCATGGACCACCACCCGAAGATGTCGCTTCGATTTACCAATCCGTCCGAAGTAGTTACCCAAGCTCCCCCCGAAGTGAAGATCAAGCCCGAGGAATAAGTATGCCGAAGAGATAAACCGACATACGAGAGCCGAAGTCACTTGAAGACGAGGCGCACCAAAGACCTACTTTACTTAGTAGCTAAGATAATGGCAATTGTGTAATTATCCTGTAAATTTCCTCTATATAAAGGAAATATCTCCTAGGAGAGAGGGGATCTTCTTTTATTTTCTCTCTCTTCCTCCTTCTCCACTACTCATCTTCTTCCCCAAAAACTAGATCTAGATCTAGAGCTAGAACTCCTCTCTAATGGAGATCCATGTAATCACCACGTTGAAATACATACAAATACTTATACACTTAACCTTTAATTACTGTTCTGCAGTCTTTGGTATTGTTCTTATGGTCCTCGCACCATTGAATCTCGTTTGATATTACTGTATGTATGAGTAGATCTGATGGATATGGTGTCTTATGAACCTATGCAGATTTTCTACTCGTACAATATAGGTGAGGAATTTCAACCTGCTCTGCAGGTCATCAACTCAAAAAGGGTTACCGACATTCGCCGCATGGGTGAGACGTGTTAAAGTAGTGGAGAAATGGCGAACGTGGGCAGGCACTTTTCGGCGACCAAGAAATTTCATCTCCAGCAATCAAGATCTCGGAGATGAAAGAGGCAAAATGTAGGTGCAGAAAATGCCTCCACACTATAAAGTCATCCTAGAAGTAAAGATAGGATTACCTCTGAGAAATAAGGCATCATCAGTAGAAGTTTGAGGTTTGCCGCCAAGCATAGAAGATCAGCGGGTGTTGTACCAAGGACCACATCAGCGTATCTCATGAGAAGAAGAGAAGGGGAGAGCGGATTAGAGATCAGCGAGATTGGACACGTCACCGACAACAACTGAGAAGATGGTTGACCATTCAATGGAGGATCAGAACGGTAACATTGTCAGAGTTGACTGTTTGACTCAGTGGGAGTTGCATCAGCATCCTTATCCAGAAAAAGATTCCACCCGCTGAGATATAATTATAGAGAGTTGGGTCGCCGATCTTCCCTTGGTCGGCGAATGATGACAAAAAGTGTTAGAGGTAGTCTTGTTTGTATTAACTGTAATCCAATATCTTGAGTGTTTATATAAGGTGAGAGATATTGTCCGAGAAAGGGGTTGGTCGAGTGAACTTTAGGTCTAGCCTACAGAGAGACAAAGTTAGGGTTTCCTTTCTTACTCTCCTTAGCCTAGCCGAACTCAGATTTTGTAAGAGAGATTAACTTTGTAAGGTGAGTGATGTATTTAATTCATAGTCAATAAGATGAGTTTGGGGATGTTATGCTTATGATGCTGAAGTCTTGTGTTTAGTATCTCTGAACTCCTTTTATCTTTGTCATGATCTTGCTTGTATATTATTATGCATCTCATATGTGATTTAAATAAGTGTATTGGTAAAATCTATCTTGTGGGGATTACCAATTACACAATGACAGCACAGAAAGATACCCTGGCCAGGTATCTCGAAATAAGACTGTCCGCACCATTTGAGAGAAGATGTGTTCTCAAGTGGGAAGAGGTAAAGAACCACTAAAGCAAAACAGTAAACGAAAGACAAGAACAATACACCATCATATATTAATAATTAAAAAAAAAAGAGAAGAGGGTGCAAATATGACAAAATACAGCATCCACCACAGAAGGATAAAACCATTAGTATAAAGGATTATAAAATCTAATATAAGAAAATAACCAAGTTATAACCAACACATTAACAACAGAAAAATAAAATCCGTTAAAGGAAAAGATAAATGAAAGGTATCCAGCCAAAGCAAAAAAAAAGTTATTACATTGGATCATCATCCGGGCAATATTCATTAGCAAGAACAGGTACACCAATATCTTTCCTCGATAAAATGGTTGCTACGGACTCAACGACAGTATCTATCAAAGATGATTCTTCAACCACATTAGATGAAGTTCCAAGAAATTCATTATTATTTTGACAAGGATCAGCAGTCTCTAACAAAGGCAATTGGCAAATAACGTCAGCTGTAAAAAAAATAAAATCACAAAACACTGAAGGAGTTGAATTCTTGTACGAATTCATTCAAAAAAAAATATAATAAATCTTTACCAGAAGGATTTGAGGTTGTTTTCGACAGAAAAACATCAAGGGCAACAAGTAAAGACAGATGTTTGTCCTGCCTATTAACTCTCTCCTTTAAAAAACAATTCCCCTGTTTCAAGAGTTTATTAGCAGACTCCACTTCTGCAATAACCATACTACTGCCATCAGCTGCAGTTTGCTTTCCCTTCTTAGCTTGACTCAAAAGAAGATCTTCAACGACCTATTTAAAAATCAAGTAAGAATTTGTCTAACAAATTTTATAAAATAAAAGAGATAAACAATCAATTCGACTCACTGTTTCTTTAAATTGAGACATATGATTCAGGAAAATGGCTGAAAGATCTTCCTCTACCATAGCCTCATTCTCATAAATCACTTGTTTTCTTTTTCTAGATCGCTTGTTAACATTATCAGAAGGTACACCAATTTGATTAGCATTGGAACTAGGCAACAATGTTTGACTTTCGTCAAGCCTCACTAAGGAAGAAGATCTTTTAGTAGTAACTTTAGCAGCAACCCGAGAGTTGGAACTAATAAACTGTTGATACTCCTCGGCATAAAACTCGTCAAATAATAAAAACTTCCTAGAAATATTCGCAAATTGCTCATTTGATGGCTTCACCAGAATACCTAAATGAAAAAAATAAATAAAAAAATTTAGCAATATAATAAGATGGTATAGAAAATTTTTATGCCTAACAAATAAGAAAAGGAAAGTTACAGAATTAAAACAACAATGCCTGTGGTAACTGCGGCATTATATGTGATCTCCTGAAGATCAAAAGAAAAGTGGGATTTGTCATACCAGTTGCCAAAAGCATCCACAGGGTAAGAACGGGTAAAGTTTTCATTTTTAGAATGCCACAAAGCATCAAAATTCAAAGAGGAGAAAATTTGTCACTTTTACAAAAATGATAAGAGGAAGCAAAATCATGGAACTTAAGAACATATCGGCTAAGAAAATCACTTGGAAGAATTTTGTTATTATCATCATCCAGAGACTGATTGTACTTACTAAATTTGCTAAGAAGACGAAGAGATCGTACATTCAACCTACCATGAATTACTTTTGCAATCTTTAATACCTCAAGAGTAAAAGGAGATAGAGGAAGCTCAATTTTATAATGAAGGTGATTAATAGATAAAAGTAACTCTCCAATCCGATAATCTGAATTGGGTGCATGGATCAATTCTTCATACTCTGAAACAGATCTGAAAGTAATTCCATCCCTCCCATATTCAGCACTTAAAGATTTAAGTTTCCTATAAGGACGATCCTTCTTCCAGCGATGTTTAACATCTTTAGTATTCTTTTTACCAGAAGAAAAGGTTTTATCGCAATCTGATGGAGGAACACCATCACAGATCTGTGTTTCAGAGTTTTGTGAAACAGATATAACCTGATTTATCTCCAGGTCATCAGAACCTGCAAGAGATCGGTTGGAATTTGAAATCGAAGACATGATAACAATAAGATTTTGGTAGATAGAGGATAAATCGGGAAAGAAGGTAAAGAATAAAGAGTAGAACAAATAAAAAAAAAAACTCTCTCTTAAAAATAACAAAGACAAAGAAAGAAATTAAGAAAACTAATTCAAGAGTGACATTAATAATGTGTAGTTTTAAAGGACACGCGCCAGTCAAGGTCACATTATTAAGAGACGGGCAGATCCTGCAAAAATAAAATGCAGAACCTGACGAAAAAGTGTATTATACACTCACCGCTTTTTTGGTAAGGAATACGCAGTACCCCCAACAGACAAAAATTTAAAACTAAAGTCATAGAGCAGAACCCACAAAAACTGAGACACAAATGTCCAAATACATCTAAAAGGCTAAGTTTAATTCAAAACCAGTCCTCAGACTAGTTTTCAATAAAACTGGGGGCAAATATGTAGATGACAAAATATAGCATCCACCACAGAAGGCAGCAGACTACAGGTCCTGCAGAGCGACTCTAAGAAGATCAGATCGTAAGTACCGAAGTCTAGATAGGCGTCAATGGCTGCGGATACAGAACTTGACATAGCTTAGAGGCGTTTAAGCAACAACGCTGACTGCCATAGAGACTACGAGGTTCTGTCAACCAGAAGGCGGGAATGCGAGCGTAACAATCGGATCTAAGATATTTATCTGATATAATTACTGATTTACCCTTTATCTTGTATTCCCGTCGTCTATAAAAGGCAAGTCATGCCTCATCTGTAAGCTAAGCACTTCATGAATGAGAAAACAGACTAGACTCTTTCTCTCTCAATTATCTCTCTTTACTTTACTGTTAGTATTAGCCATTGAAGCAAATTATATTTCACCATATTCTCGATCAAGTAGATTCAAACACTAGGAGAGGACTTGAAGATCAAGGCTAGGTCTAATTATCTCTTAGATCACCGGACTAATACCGGATAATTGGTGAAGGTATGATCTAAACCTAATTTCGTATCTTCAATTACTTAATAATTGCTCTTAATAAATATTCTATTAATTTATTTATAATAAATGTCTCAATTGATGCTAATAAATATATTCACATAGTTGATAATTAATGAATTAACTCATAATTATATGACATAGTATCGTCATTGTGGTGTTAGAGTGGTTGTGAAAGGCGACAGAGGTAGTGTACTGGTTACCAGTTGAGGGGCAATGGCATTAACGGTGGTCAACACAGATGGTAGAAGCAACGACGGTAGTGGTAGTGGTAGTGATGGATGGAGATATGTCCATCAAATGAATATGATGGTTGTAGTTATGTGTGAGGCAAATCCACATATTGCTAGAGCAGTGCTCGGTCAAACCTACTAGTGTTGGTATGCCAAGCTAGTTGTCAGTTTTAGATCTAAAAACACAATTCTTAATTTAGTCTACTAAAATTTAGATTTCGAAATTGGGATATAGACTAGGTAGTTGAGACCTTGAAGACGAAGACATAGCTTATCACAAAGACATTATTTATTCTTCAGCGAAAAAAGATTAGTAGGAGTTGTGACTTTATATGGAATTACTTTTATTCTACTTTTTCTATCATTCGAAATAGTCGGCTACTTTAGTAGTAACTATAGCATATTGATATGCATGTATTCTTGTCTACATAACCATAATTTATGTTGGTATGCTTTTCCGATATATTAAGTTTACAAGATACGTATGAGATAAATTCAATACACTTTCCATTGTAATGGTTTGCTTGCAAATCAAAGTAGGAAAATGGTGAATCTAAGGAGTATACTCTAGACCGAGTATGATGGATTATAGCTCAGGACGTGTCCACGTCTAAGTACGGAAATTGGTCTGGCCCAAATACTTCAAGCAGATCCAGTAAAAACCCTTATTTGAGGACAAGCGGTTCGCGAACAACGACACCAAATTTTTCTCCTGTGTACCAAAAAGCATGTTTTAAACACGTACATGTACGCGTACAAGACATACGGCTTTTTAGCCTGGATCTCAAGTTCAAGCGGTTCGCGAATCGTTTGGTGATTATCTTCGAGATAATTGCGTGGCGTTTTAACAGATAACTCCTGTATCTCTTAGATAGACTTGATCCATTAACGCGAATATCTTTTGCGGTCTATCTAATGAATCTCAATGCGTCAATAGAATTTTAGTTGTTCACATCTCTATTGGAACCCTATCTTGAAGTAGTTTAAGAGCTAACAAATTGTTTGGCAAATAAACATTAAAAGGTTTCTAAGTGTGATTAAATTGTGATATTTTGTGTGCAAGTAAAGTAACGGGCTCGTTTACACGGTCACTATCTAACTTATAGCACAAGGAATCTGTTGTTTATTCCTAAGCAACCTATTTTATTGAATTCTATAAATAAAAGAGTCTGGAATGAAAACCACAAGCAACAAGCAAACGTAATTTCTCTGTGGAGTTCTGCGTAAACTCTTTGTACTTCGGTGTAAGCTTGTTGTGGTATAGTCATACTCTATTAGGTAGAAGTTCCTCCGTGGAATTTACTTAAAGACTAAATAGATGCCAGCCCTTTGTTGTGCTTGGGCAGCTTCTCTGTGGAGTTCTGCGTAAACTCTTTACATGCCAGCCCTAACTTGTAAATAGATTTCCGTGTAACCTTGATCATATCTAAAAGAAGTCACTTTTGTGTGTTAAACTGTTGGAGGACGATTCGAAACACACAAGATAATAGAGGTTGAAAATACGAAGTTATCTAAAGCCTTTAACATCGGTTGAAGATACTCCTAGACCTGTAAAGGACGTTAGCTAAAGGAATCAAGTGCGTAGGGTCTTGGGAGATCCAAGAGACACAAGGAGTGCGACAGTAGTTGATTCACTTGGAGGGTGGAATCGGTCTCTTTTACATCCCAGATCGAAGTCTAATAGTAGGCTAGTGTTTGCAGACAGATTAATATTGTGTAGTGTTCAATCTGGATTAGGTCCCGGGGGTTTTCTGCTGGATTGCAGTTTCCTCTTTAACAAAACTTCTGGTGTCTTGTGTGCTTTAGTTTCCGCATTATATCTCTGATTATATGATTAAAGCAACATAAGTTGTACGTTATTAACCTGCAGTTAATTCCCAATCCTTTCGAGGGATTCACCAGGACTTGTCTTGCGTTGGAATTAGTCGCTTGCGACTCAACTCAGGTTAAACAAATTTCGATATTAATTTTGAAATCGTCCATATCTTACCATAGACTCACGAACACGAAAATTTGGTAGTATTTCGGTACCCCTGCTTTTTCACATATTGCACCCATTTAATTGTTATTTAGGGGGGTCCTCCTTAATTAATAGCTTATATTGATTTACCATTGTAAATATCTCATTTATTAATCTATAAGTAAATTTTTTTCATTAATTTGATAATATATAATATAATAATTATAATTATATTAATGTACATTTGTTGCTAGGCTACCAACCTGAACCTTGTAAACTCAGTTTATTTTATTATAACATAGATAGACATTTGTGGTGGTTGTGGTGGTGGTCGTGAGTGGTGGTGGAAGCAGTGGTGGGTATTAGTGAAAGTTGGAGGCGGTGACATTTGGTTAGTGAGTGGTGGTGGTAGAAGAAGTAGTGGACGTGGGTATTTTTTGTGGTGGCCGGTGAGTGTTGGTAAATAATGGTGAACAATATTAATCATCTGTCGTTATAACACGAGTAACTTTGTATTGTGGAAGGCGTGGTCGATCTCCTTTAGTAAACAGTTAGAATCTATTAATCGTATTTATGGTGTTTAATATATCTTATTTATCTATCTATCACAAAAACGGAAATTGGAACAACATATAACACTGATATCCAATAAAGACCAAACATTTCAGATTTGATTACTCTATTCGTCAACAAATACATTTAAAGGAATAATCACGTGCTCAAGAAATTTTCAAATTTGGGTACCCTAGAGTGGAATCGATATAAACAAGAGAGGGTAATAACTAGGGAACCAAAAAAAAAAAAACTTGTGCATCAAGTGGGTTTTGTGGACTTCGATCTATTAATACCTTCCCTATAATAAATTTAACAGAATCAAAATCAACCATGGAATTTTCAAATTGGGGTACAAATTTGGAGACGGAAATTTGGAGTATTAAAAAAATGGCAATAAAGACCTAAATAAGTATTCTAACCCACTGAATGTACTTATTTCGGAATCGGTCAAATAAATATGGGACCGAAGACGTTTTATAGAAAAACAAGCTTATAGAGCAACTAGTCTTTTAAAATTTGCGGGGCTATGAAATGACATGAGACTGAGAAATACGTATTCTAGATAAACGTACAATATTGAACAGTTCTGTGCCGTTTGCAGCACGAGTGAATCCCTTGATGCATATGGAGTGAATAATATCAATGGTGTGAAAGAATCCTAAGATTTAACAGTATAAGATTTTGAAAAAGATGTGTAAACACGACGTAAGAATGAGAACTCAATTTTTAACCAATTAGGAGCAAGGATTTTGCAATGTGAGAAAGGGTGAGTGATACCTTATAACTTATAGTTGATGGAACTACAGAAGATTTTAAACCTATGAGAATTCAAGGTTACACTGACCGACCAATAAGAGGGAAGGTAATGACACCTTTTACTGTGGAGTGAGAGATGATATTGAGTATTTATTTTGTTGATGGACGTCATCTGCTTTTAACGGGGAAGAAAAACACATGAAAAGACCATGTAGTTACAACTTTTTTTTTCTCCAACCAACAGAGATTAGCCCAGTTGACTAGTTGTGTGACTCTCGTTGTAGTTGATTGATTACTAGTGTGAGTGACCTGTGCTGATAAGTTCCTCTCTGTAAAGACGAGGGTACCGAGTACACCACCAATCTTTTATTTTAGTCTACCTATAAGTCAAACCTTGACCGATTCTAGTAATCAAGAACTCAAGAACAAGATCTCTTTCAGATCTGATTGATTCACACAAGGGAGTCAATACAAAAATCCGAAAGACTATGTCAACTAACCAAGTACGATACTTTAATTATATAAGATGACTCAAATATAATGCGTAAGTAAAGTAAAGTACACACAAGATTTTGTTAACGAGGAAACTACAAACTCGTAGAAAAAACCCGGGAGCTAGTCCAGTTTTGAATACTCTTAAGAATTAAGCCGCTACCACACCTGCTCACAGACTTCGGACTAGCTGGTGCAGACAATATGACCCTAATATGACTATTAGTCACAAAGATTTCCCCTCAGTGTTCCTACGCCTCCAACCACAATAAGGTGGTCACGCACATGTACTCCCCTACGTAAACAGACGCTCGTTACTGTCTTACGCAAGAGTTGCCTCACAGCCCGTCGCGAGGACTATCGCTACCCGACCTCCAATCGGACAATTACAACCTTATGGACAACAACCAAATAGCGGCAGGTCAAATCGCTAGATGATATCCTTGGTAACTAACAAATATTTCACCGAAGTCTTTTCACACCAAGAGCGAGGTTATTAAGTTTACTTAGGCAATAAACACCTCGAGATATCGATCAAGGTTTCAAAACCTAAACTCCCGAAAGAGCAACCTTGTCGTCCCAGTTAGAATAAAGCAGATAGATGTAGCAAGTACGATATGATATGACCGTGAAGAACGATGTACCTGCAAAGAACAAATCCAATAACAACGTTCTTGATTCCACTCAATATCTATAGTTTAGGCACACAAACCGAAAGAGGCTTGCTGACAAATCTAGGTTAATAGATAAAGAGTATGTTCTAATCACAACGATCTTGAGTGACCTTATATCAGAAGAGAAGGACTTTAGAATAAACAAGATCGTTAGGTTTGATAGTCGTGATAGAACAGAACA
>JAJJMA010103600.1:0-11537 GCA_023529015.1 Papaver nudicaule | reverse complement strand
GTCATACGTCGACAAAGGCACCATTCACGGTGGCATTTGTTTTTATGAATGACGAGACGACCGAGAGTTATGAATGGGCATTGGACGCATGTAAGATGCTCTACGATCCGGAAGTGCTTCCCAAGGTATTTGTGACCGACCATGAAGATGCATTGATGGCGGCTATAAGAAAGGTATTTCCCGACGCCGTGAACTTCATTTGCACCTATCACATTTGGAATTGTGTCAAGAAAAAGTGCCAACCGATAATACAACCTATCAAGATGGGTGAAATTCAGAAGATTAAAAAGACACCGGAAGATCAACGAGAGCCTTTGGAAAAGGAGTTCCTTGCTAAGTTTGAAGCGAATGAAGAAATGTTTAGATTATTCTCGGAAGAGTGGGATAATTTGGTTTTTTCACCGACCCGTGGAATATATAACTCAAGGTATGAATTGTTTGTTGATCGTTGGAGCGTACAGTTCGACGAAGTCATTAAGTATTTGAAGAAAGAATTGTTGGATCATCATGCAATATGGTTTGTTTACGCTTTCACGAATGAACACAAACACTTCGGGAACCGAGCCACAAGCATGGTGGAGGCGTCTCATTACCGATTGAAGAAGAACTTATTTGGGTGTATCAACTCGTTCGTCTCCCTCTTCGATTCAATCAATGAATATTTCACATGTGATGTTAGGAGGATCCTTGAAGATTTTGAATGGAATAGGATGATGCAACACCAAACTTATGGGGACCACAAGATGCTCCGCGGCCTTACTCATAACGTCTCACATCTATGCATCGAGATATTGATGAAAGAGAGAAAGAAAAAGGATAAACACAACATCCAACCGGGCGATGAATGTAATTGCATGTTGATGGAATCGATGGGACTTCCATGTCGACATATCATGGCCAACTACGAAGACCCCGATCTCATACCTTTTGAGGATATTGATCCACATTGGAAGCAATTAAGCTTTGTTCCTCGTCCAACCGATGATCCCGACGAACCCTTGGAGGAGACGGATGTTGGAAAAAGGCTCCTTGAGAAGTACAAACGAAGTAACCGGGCGCAAAGGCAAATTCTATTGCACGAGTTGATACCGATCGTGGAGCCATACACCGAGGAGGGATTGGAAGAACCGGAGGTTAGGCCGGGAAAGGGTAGGTCGAAGCAAAGTATGACGAGGAAGGCAACTAGAGCTCACAATTTGCAAGCGTCTAAATATTACACAAAAAGAAATCCTTCCGGTATTGAGTACCACAATGCAAAGTATGAGGAGGAGAGGAAGGAAATGGAGAAGTTGGGGATGCCGGTACAAGATAGAGATAGTGTGTTGAGCTCAAGGAAGAGGAGCCGGGCAAACAAAGCTCCATCAAGCGTGGGAAATGGCAACAATAAGGGGAGTAAGACACCTAGCACACAACCTAGTTACAACAAGAAGTGGACTCTAAAAGACATCATCCCCAAGAATGTATTTGTTCCCACTCCACCGTCTCCCAAGCAACCTACCTTGGAAATAGAGAAAGGCAAGGGTAAGAAGATGGCGACACCACAAGAGAAGGAAATAACTCGCAAGACAAAACATGCATTTGGAAAATTTTCGGCACCAAAGGATAAGTCGGGTAATCTTTGTAGGAAATTCAACATGATATATGACAACTACATGGAGGACCTTCCCGAGATCATCCGACCTTATATTATAAGCATGGAAGATGTTGAAGGAGATGGCAATTGTGGGTATCATGTAACGGGCGAGCAACTAGGTCCATTCGCGGCTTCTCCGACACCCGGTTGGCATCAATGCAACTACATTCGAGAGAGGTTAGACCTCGCACTATGCAACAACCGGGATTTCTACAAGGAAATGATGAAGGATGGCATTAAGGGAGTAGCGGGTACAAATGAGGAATTTATACAATTTCGAAGGAGACTACGTGGAGGCCCTAGAATCGAAGATGGACATTGAATGGATTTTACAATATGCGGGTTCCTTATAGCGGAGGCATTCAATTGCGTGGTACATTTCTACTCCTTTGCTTTGAGTCAAACTTATGTACCGCTTAAGTCTCCTTGCGATGCCAATGTGAATGATAGGAGACTTTTCATCGGGCATGTTGGAAGATGTCATTTTATTGGTCTCAAGCTACAACCTAGTTGCCCACTACCTCCATTTCATCCCCATAGCTTTTGGGAAAACGTAGAGAGAAACTACTCATGTGATTGGTATAACAAATACAAGACGGGAATTGATGCATGGACCGCTTACTACATGGAGCAAGGCATCCCTCAATGTAACGTATCGGATGGTGATAGTGAAGACTTGGATGATGATGATTTGATTGAAATGCACTCTTACATTGAAGAAGTAGAAACGACGGTCGGATTTGAAGAAGTTCAAGGAATCGAGGAGATGGTCACCGACTTGGGTTAACCTACTACGTTTTCTCGAATGATCTTGTTGTTTTTTGTTTGGTTTGGATGCAGTTCCTTTTTTGGTACATTCGGCTCACACGAAATGCACTTTTTTGCCGGAATTTATTTTGTTTGGATGCATTTCCATTTTCGGAATTTATCATTAGTGTTGTTCGTATTTAATCGTTATTCGGCTTCTATTTTTAACAGAAATAGAGGCCGAATCATTATTCGGCCTGCAACATCTCACACTTATAGAAGCCGAATTAGCATTCGGCTTCTATACAAATTTCTCATTAGGGGGCCGAATGTACATTCGGCCCTCACGATAATTTTTTATAGAGGCCGAATATTGGGGTGTAAAAATTATTGAAAATCAGTATAACATTCGGCCTCTAAAATCTGGGTACTTTAGAAGCCGAATGAATATTCGGCCCTCACGATAGTTTCATATTAGGGGCCGAATGTACATTCGGCCCTCAAGATAGTTTCTTTTTAGGGGCCGAATAAATTGAGTAATATATGGTTGGTATGTGTAGGTAAGGAGGGTATTATTCGGCTTTCAAAAGAAACAAATATAGAGGCCGAATGTACATTCGGCCCTCACGATAGTTTAAAAATAGAAGCCGAATATATTAAACGGTAAAGAACTTAGACAACCACACCTCTAACCTTGAGGCCTTGGATGTGTTTCGGGGCGTCGGCTTCTATACCAACCTCACCGAAAGGCATGTGCATTGTTCCTGTCTCCGGTTGAAACCTTTCGACGAGAGCCGAACATGTTATCATATCATTCTCGGGCATACGATTTTCTATTGCCTCCAATAGACCAGTTGCCTCCACTAGAGCCCTTACCCCTTGCACCTCATTGTCAAGAGTCCATTGGCAGCTTTCTGAGCTCTAAGTAAGCGGGTTGCATGAGCGGTATCCTACAACCCAACATAAATAAATAAGAAATCAATAATATAAATAAACGAACAGTCGATTGTTTCTCAGTCGATACACATACCTTGGTCTTATACACTACGGAAGCATATGACTCCGCGTAACCAATCAACACTTCACCACCATCACGTGGAAGACCATGGGGTTTTCCGTCTCTTCTAGCGTCTAACAACAAGTCAGGTGCAGGAACATTGCTATGGATGTTACGAGGAGTCGAAACCACCTTCTCTTTGCCTTTCCTTGATGGTTGGGGGGCTTCTTCAACATCTCCTTCAACATCTTTTTCAACATCTTCTTCAATGTCTTCTTGTTCTCTCCCCATCTCCATAGATGATGGTTCACGGATAAGCACGGCCCCCGGCTTTTTTTGCCTATTTTCAGCACCCAAGGGTTTATCAGGATTGCGACCTATCGGTGTGTCTCCTTTTTTGTGGGGAGAAACTTCCATTTTCCCCTTCTTACTCCTAATATGTGTCATAAATTCAACTTAAAACAACCAATTTCAACTCATACACTCATACAACAACCACAAAAATTAAAACACCAAAACAAGAAGAATTCAACACATTAAGCAGTACACACAACAATAATTCACAATTGAGCAACATGGTAATAAAGTGAAATCATTGAAAGAGTTTAACTTTCGGCCCTAATTTAAATTTTTTTAGAGGCCGGATGTACATTCGGCCCCTATTCTAAATTTTTTTAGAGGCCGGATGTACATTCAGCCCCTATTTTGGGTTTTTTAGGGGCCGATTGCGTATTCGGCCTCTAAAAAAAATAGAAGCCGAATGTTAATCTGTAACTGCTTTTTCTACCCTAAATCCTTCGATTCAACCAACAAAACAACATGAAACTTCAATCAAACACCATAAAAAGCAAATGTGATGAAATGGGTTAGCGAAAATACCCTCGAATCGCTGCCATATCTCCTTTTCCACGCTCGATTCGAGTTTTCTCTTGAACTTGGGCAAGAGTTGGTTCGAACTCTTCCGGGGGAGATTCTGGTTGTTTATCACCTCGACCAGCCTTTTTCTTCGTCTTCACCATGATGATATAGAAGTCACGCAATTAAGTTTTTGAAATCGACGAGGTCGATGATTTCGCGATGATTTTTCGCGATGAAAACGTTACGGTTTTTTGAGAAGAAGAAGAAAAGAAGGAGAGGAGAGCCGACGGGTGGAGAGAGTTTTTTTTTTTTTTTTTTGGTTTTGTTTTAGGGATAAAATTAAGTATATATATGTTAATTAGTGAAAGGGTATACTAGTCATTTCATGTGTTAATTGAGAGATAACTTAGTCATTTCATTGCAAGGGCTGAAAGGTAATTTTGACGGCGAGAGGGCTTGCATACTTTGGGAAGGGCTCAAAGCAGGTTTCATTCTCATCCACATGCAAATTCACCGGTCACCAGTCAGTGCAGTCACCCGACTCGTTACTTGTTCATTTATGTATTGACCCAAGCCCACAAGCCCATGACAGGACCAACAATAAAATGCAACCGAGACAAGGGAATCTCAATTGAGTTCTAAAACCTACCCTTTCTTTCTTCGTCGCCTCACTCCATCAGAAATTCCAAGCTGAAGGAGAGAAGCTGCATTTGGTAACCATAAAAATCATTTATTCAGAAGGTACTACTGAAATCAACATCTCTGTATGTAAGTCTGTGTTTGCAAGATTTTGTTTGCCCTAATTTTCTTTGAGTAAAATTGCACCTTGATTTACTCTTATCTGATCTGATTCATCAGCATCATTAGAAATGAGTCATGAAGTCGATATTCATGCTGTTCAATTGTCTGGTTATGGTTTGGTTTGGCTGTGGTTTCATAGTTGTTGTTGTTGTTATTATTGAGGTTTCTTAGTAGTTGGAACCCTTCCACTGAAGAATTCAAAATAATGCTCTAACACATCTCAGCATATACGCTTTGTGCCTTACGTTTCTTCAAATCTTGTCTTTGCATATTGACATCTTCTTAGTTGGTACGAACAAGGTAAGAAGCCTTGTATTGTTCATTTGGGTGCATTTTTTCAGTAACTCATTGGATCTTTGGAGTTTGATACTCCTGACCAAGATCAATTGATTGCGAGATGAACAAATTGAAAGGAAAGTACAATAACTATTGAAAGAGAGCAACAAGAGAAAAGGTCGTACATCCCATCATGGTTATGCAACTATGCAGGTCATTTGGGATGGGGACAAAAGAGCTTGTTACCAGGGAAAGACTACTTACAAAACTAGGAGGAGGTCAACTATGTTGTTTGAGGCGCGAGGCGAGTCGCCAAGCCAAACGCCCCACGCATCGCGTCTTAGTCGCGCATAAGGCGTTCGCATTGCATCAGATTTTTTTGTGCTGAAAAAAATAACAGAGTTGCTCCATTAATGGCCGAAGAGGAACCTTGAAATGAGAAAGAAAGTTGTGAGAAATCTGGGTCATAATCTTCACATTAATTAGTTTTGAATCACACAAATATGGAAAGAAAATTTTGACCTCTTAGTTGTCATATTAGATTTCAATTTTTCTTACCATAATCTAATCAATCACGATTTTTCTTTCCATAGACATCAATTACGGCAATTACATTTCAATCACAGTCACAGGAAACTATAAAGTTCATCTCTGCGAGTAACGAGAGAACTAATACGGAAACTATATATATATACCAGTAAGATCTAATAGGATCTAATAGGAAGAAGATATGCAGGAAGATTTTTGTGTATCTTTGACTTCTTCAATGCAAATCCTTACGATATTCATCCTATAAATTAGGCTTTCTTCACGACATAACTTGAATGAGATTGCTATGTTACACAATTTTAAGGGAAAAAAGAAGAAAGAAAACAATATGGTCGCATTACTGATCGCCTCAGGATTCCACGATGCACCAAAAGCGCTCGAGGCGCTCGACTAAGGCGCTTACGCCTTTAGCTGAGTCGCTAGGATGATGCGACGCACTCCCCAAGCGACTCGTACGCCTCGAGCGCCTTTCACAACATAGGAGGTCAATGCGTAAAACCACTGACAATTCCTCCGAGGAGCTTGAAGAAGGGATTTCTCTGAAGTCTATGCAGTAAGCATAGGGCTTGACATCTTCAAAAATTGGGGTGAAATAGTTTATCCACAGTATTTCACCCCCATTTTTGCATTTGTCAAGCCCTATGGTTACGGTCTCAAACAAACAACAATAAAATCTAGCTAGCTAATCATTGATGTCTCTCATTCGTTTTCTGATATCCAAACCATAACATCCAAAACACACACACAATATGCTGAAAGTTCAGTTTGGTAAGAATGGTAACCAGAAGAGTTCGACAGAAATAGCATTGGATTGAGCACAATTTATGTTTCCTTGGTGTTGATGAAGTGCGCGTTCGGAAGAATATGTGTTGGGACAGTAGTGAATGTAGAAGGGAAGACAAGAGGGATCAAAAGAGAAGAATTAAGGTTGTATTCACTACTAAATCAGAATGCGTGTGTGTGTGTCTGTGTGCGATAATGGAAGCATAAATCTGAGTATTAAGATTGGGAAGAAATTTGGAGTCTAGATCAACAAGAAGCGCTACTTAATATATGAGGTTACCCAAAAAGTCATGAAAGAATGTCTCCGGCTACCTCTAGCACTCATCGATGTTGGGTCGAACTGTGCCTGGCACAAAGACTCTCTTGTCTTATTAATTGGCTGTTTCTATTTTCAAGAATGTGTCATTGGCGTATCCAACCAGTTCGCCTAGTTTTTGTCTTTCTGGAAACTATCCTGATAGTCTCGCTGTGTTATTTATTGGTAGTGATATGAACAATACAACTAGTAAATTTCTTCAAATGATAGTGTTTTGCCATTTTAAGTCTAGGGTTGTAAAATGAATTGTATTGACTAAGATAAAAGATTACAAGGATGACAGACCAGTACTTATAGAAGAGTACAAAAGAGTATCGGAGATGATACCGACTACAGTTACAGAAATGAGATTTGAGTCTCCAGTTTTTTATTGAATAACAATGCTGTTGTAAAAACAGAGTACAGACATATAAACAAGTAGGAAACCTACCTAAATTTTCATTTCTTTGGTCGAATTATGGCTCCTTCGATAACAAGTCCACTTTTCCAGTGTCCCCCGTGTTCAGACATAATAAAACTAACTTCTTTTCCTTGATCACCAGGCTGTTGTGATGTTTGAAAATCTCCAACGTGAATCTCGATCCACTGTGCTTTCGGCATGTTTTGTAAGTTGGTTTTCTGAATCAGTCTTTGTCCATCTGGGTGTACTAGGCAAACATCCACAGGTGCCTCCCATCCGTAACTATCTTCTCGAAACATCACTAAAAATACTACCTCATACTTTATTCCAGGACTGAGTTTTGATATGTCTATTATGCCACTCACACCCAGATAACACACCTTTACAAGTTCAGGAACTTCGATCTCTACATCGTCACTGCATGAATTCAACGCATTGAGAAGATTATTCTACAATATCAGAAATAGAGAAGATCGTTCTAAAAAAAAAAAAAAGAGTTTTAGAAGGGTTTGTAACTTTGTATACGTTTACATAAAACTTTTGAGAATTTTTTTGTAAAAACAAAGGAAAATATGTGAATCGAAATTCTACTCGGCTGATGACCCAGTGCGATTCAGATTGAATCTTCCGTGTCATAGGAGATTCAATTCCACGACCCGAGTCGAGTTGATTGTTAAGATCGGGAAGGTAATGACTCTCGTAGACTCCTACGTACCATATAAATAGTAGTCTCCATCTAGTAACTCAATATTCTCTCACCTTGCTGATGGCTCTATTATTGATAGCCATGTCCAGTAACGTGTGTCCTCCTCCCATGCGATCTGCAAACTCCTTGGAAACAACATGAAGCAGTTGCGGCCAGAACTGTCAATCCAGCATTTCTGAATATAGATTATAGGTTAGAATAGATACAAGTTAATCTCTTATACTAATAGAAACAGCTTGATTATAGGGTAGGATTTATCCCTGACTTGCCTCTTTGTTTTGATTTAAGAAAATCCCACGCCTCCTACGTGCAAGAAGCTCTATGTTCATGTCTGCATCCCGTGTAATGTGATCTAGCAGTGAAGGAGATGATCTGCTAACTGAAAATTGGACAATAATCAGCCAAGTAATCATTTTTGAAGTCAGTGGGTACAATTCCCCAACATCCAGCCAACCACTGGAACAATTCAACCGGTTAACTTAATGACACAGAGAGGGGTAAAGGAGAAAAACCTTGTTTGAGGAGCGCAATTTTATGCCATTCTTCACCGCCCGAGGAACATCTTTTCTGCAGAAGTGGACAATCCTTGATGTTCAAATTTTGTAGAGAGGTTAGGCGCATCATCTGCTCTTTAGAAGGAAGATACTCCAGCCTACTGCAATTTTCAATGTCCAAGGTCTGAAGGGAAGATAATTCCCCAAACCACTCGGGTAAACTCAACAAGCAAGAAAAATCGCTTATCTTGAGACGATGTAATGAAGTGAGGTGTTGAAGTTGGTCTGGCAACACAGCCAAAGTAGGCCACCCCAATAATGTCAATTCACCCAGGGAAATGAAGTATTGTTCACCATCTGATCCAGTGGGTGCTGGGAATGGAAATGATAGCAAGTCTTCTGAAAATCCACCAATTATCAGCTTCTGAAGTGCCGGGAGGAGTTGTATACCTTCTGGCAATGATCGAAGACTTGTACACTCTTTAATAGCTAAATAGGTGAGAGAATTCAAGCCCCTGAAGCGTGCAGGCAATACTGTTAAAGAAGGACATCTTACAATTTCTATCACCGAAAGAGAGTTGCTAGAAAGATGATCGGGTTGATAATCCGGCTGCTCCTGCTCTTCTCCAAGAAAGCCTACAAATGCATCACAAGAACTGATCCGTAAAGTCTGAAGAACGTTGTTGGCCCCTTGAAACAGTTTTATAGGTAGAGACTTGAAGTTGGGACGATTTATTAGCTCAATTGGAAAGTTTAACTTCTTGAGAGAAGGAAATTCTGTTGGTGTGGTTGATAAATTTGGGCAAGCCAGGATCTCCAACGTTTCAAGGTAAGGGAAACAAGATGTTGATACCGTCTGTTCTCCTAACCATTCTTCCAAATTAGGAAAAGACCATAAATAAAGCTCTACTAAAGAAGGGAATGATGCTTCTCCATTACTTTGATAGAACTCATTACCAATCCGCTTGATAGCATCCATACTTTCCATACGAAGAAATCTAAGAGATTGTAGTCGTCCAAGTGCAGGAAGGTGTTCACAGTTAACACAAGACTGTAGAGTGACATATACCAAATTCGGAAGATGTATGGAAGCACTCATCATCCATGTAGGAAACTCTGAACCTGCAAAATTGGAAATTCCTAACCTTTTTAGACTTCTGTGAGGTTGGAGATCATTTATCACCTGAGTATCTTTGTTGTATCTATCAGAGTTACCACAACTTCGTGAATCCCAACGCAGCTGTAAGTGTATAATCTTTTCTTTCCCCATTAGGTTTGCTTGCTTGGCATCTGTTATGCATCCCAAATTTCCGATAACCAGTTTACCTCCAAGGAGATTTAGATTTTTCAACTCTTCTATACCGTAACCTTTGCCTATTCCCACGACAAACACAGACAATTCTTTAAGGTTAATACATTTGCTTACCTCTCTTGGCATTTGAGTCAACTGATTTCCTTTATCGTTGAAGATGAAATATTCCAAACCAATCAGTTTTCTTATGTCTTTTGGAAGCTCTTTAATGTATCTACATCCTATGAACTTGAACGTTTGCAAATTATAGAGCTGACCGAAAGAACTTGGGAAAGTTTTAATTTCAGTAAATGAGAGATCAAGATACCTGAGATGCTTTAATTTACAAATTGATTGAGGCAACTCTGCAATTCCTGAGTAACCTAGATGTAAAACCCTTAGAAAACTGAAGCAGGAGATTTGCTTAACCCAGACCCAGTTACCATTGGCTCCATAGAACAATGGATATAAAGGAAGAAAAGTGTGCAGTTTGGAGGCTTTATAAATCTCGGATGGAATTGCCGAAACATCAGTATCAAGAATTTCTAGCGAAAGGTAACGAAACTTGTGAGATTCCATGATAACTTCTGGATGATAATTTTTACTACTTACCTTCAGTGTCCGAGATTCACTCCCAGCAACTAATACTGCAAGATCGTGCACAAGATCATGCATTCTGCATGACTTGATATCACCCCATTTGCTTCTGCCATTAACCTCAAAAAAAGAGTTGTGAAACAACATATTGAAATATTCGTTACCTACAGTTGCTGGGGATGCATTATGGGAACTATTGAGGAATCCTTCTGCCGTCCACATTCTGATAATATCCTTCCTCACAATACTATGACCCTTCGGAACAATCAAACAATAAGAAAAGCATTGTTTCACATATGGTGATAAATGATCATAACTCAACTTCAGTATTGACAGGATCTTATTATTTTCGCCTGTTGATGAGAGATTCCAAATTGGGTTGTTCAGGATAGATAACCATTCTTCTTCATTCTTTTTGTAGTAGAGCAAACCCCCGAGAGTCTTTGCAGCTAGAGGAAGACCTCCACACTTGCTTGCAATTTGCTTCCCTATGTTGCTTAGATTTGGAGTCTCCTTTGCACCTCCATGTGCAAATGCGATTCTGTTAATTATGGACCAACAATCATCCTCAGGTAAACATTGTAACTGGTAGATCTTGTATAAACAATCCGTCATCGGAGGAATATCATCAGTGCTTCGCATAGTCATAAGAATTTTACTTCCTTCGAAACTCATAGACAAAATATCTTTTAGTAATTCATCCACATCGAAGCCATGATTTGTCCACACATCATCGAGTACTATGAGGCATTTCACCCCCTTGAGTCTCTCTTTCAGGCGATCTTTGGTGGCATTCAAGCTTGATTGGCGGTCTACATTGGGTTCCAATAGATCTCCAAATATCTCCTTGACGTCTGATTTTCGGGACACAGAAACCCACAGTTTGATTTGAAAATGGTCAGCAGTAGCATACACCAATTGAGCAAGTGTGGTCTTGCCAATCCCTCCCATACCGGTAATGCGAACCACAGAATAACTTTCCTGGTTGTAGTTTGGTCGAGTATCAATTAATAGATCTAATACTTTTGATAAATCATCTTCTCTTCCCACAACAGCAGCTGAATCATTAATATGCGAAGATGCTTCTGG